>AYKW01000020.1:0-288371 GCA_002760635.1 Ganoderma sinense ZZ0214-1 | reverse complement strand
TGTGGTACTCGGTTCCCATTTGTGCGCGTTGCTCGTCGATCTCCCGCGCAAGCGCGGACGCTTTCTGCCAGGCTGCGTGCAACGCGGGGTCCACGTACGCGAGCACCGAATCTTGGTCTTCTGGGCACGCTTGGAACGCGGCTTCTTCCTCGACTTCGTCCGATCGCCGGTGGGACGCTTGCTGCCGCAGCAGCTCCTCCTGTCGCTCCTTCTCGCGCTTCGTCTCCTGTGCCGACCGCGCGCCAAGGATGTCGAAATGGGAAATGAGCAGCGTCATGCAACTGGCAACCTTCTGGCGCAACAGCTCGAACTGATCGTCGGGGAGATGGAGGATGTTGTTCCGCCGCGTCCGATGCAGCGTGAACTCGAGGGCAGTGACGGCCCAGCGGAACGTCTTGCGGTCGTTCGGGTCGCAGTCGTCGCAAATGAACGTCACCCACGAGATGGCGAGCTTGATGAGGGATTGGTTGTACTTGAGCAGCGTCTGCCGATCCATGTACTTCTGCACGTGAGCACCGTGGTCGGATGCAAACACGTACCAGTTCTCGAGGAGTTCCTGGTAGTTGCTCGTATCCCGTAGCGCGTCGCGGACGTAGTGCACGGATTCCACGATGGACTCGGCTAGCCTGTTCGTGGCACGGCCAATCTTGCGCAGCTCGCGACTCACTGATGGTAAGTGAGCCTGCTGCTCGACTAGGCAATTGGGCATCTGCATTGGGGGCTCGAGTGGCTCTCCCGTCTCCTCGTCCTCACCGGGTGCAAAGAGCTCAGCAAACTGACGCTTGGCAGCCGCCAGCCTGTGTTGGGAGCCATCGGAGATGAGGCGTATGCGGTTGTCATCCAGCTGCAGATCTATCTTGGGGATTTGCAGCATGACTACAAGTCCGTTCCACAGGAATCGCGTGCGAGGCGAGAGAACGAGCAGGTACTGAGAGCTCTCTTCCACTTCCGGTTCCGCCTCCCCGAGATCCATCAGCCAGCTGGTCTCGTCGATCTCGTTGACATGGAAAGCGTCCACGAGGAGTCGTCGAATAGCGTCAGGATGATCACGAAGTGCAGGTGGCGCGACGATGTAAGTGCCCTCCTCCTCGAAGGTCTGAGTATAAACAAGGAAATGGTCGGACTCCACCAAAGTCGCGATGAACAAATCAATATTGCCGTCCTCAAGCTCGTACTCGGCCGAGTCGCTGAATCGATGGGAAAGGACGCTGAAACACCGGTATCTCAATTCGCATTCCAAACCAATCAGGGCGGTGTCTTGAAAACATACCGTGCTAGTCGTTGCAACTTTCGCGAGCGCTGCTTCACACCTTCTAGGATCTTGCCATACCAGCTGACCAGACGATCCTTCGGAACGCCGATGTTGGTCGGTTGAGATCCAGTCGTAAGAGAAGGCTGGGGTGTTGGTGTACCATTGAGCCCATTGGCCCGAAGAGTTTTTCGGACGCGATCGGCGAGCGCCGCCGATAGGGAACCGTCGTCCATACCGGGAACGCGGATAGATGTATCAAAGTAGTTAGCGACGCGCACAATGAGTTTGTTTGTCAGCGCGCTGTGAAAACAGTGAGCAAGCTGGGTAGAGCCACGAGACGCCACGAAGCGCATACTTACCACAACTGCTCAGCGACCAGAGTAGCACCTCCGGGAATAGTCAGACTGACGTCGCTGAACGTCGCCCACTGCGCTTCGATCACATCGGTCTCCTTGAAGTGGATCCCCTTCGTACCGCTCTTTAGTTTCCAATGAATGAGCTTGAAGAAGAAGGTCAGGGCTTCGAGGATCGTCGAGTCGTAGTCGGCACTGATGCACGGGGGCAGTTTCCAGTTACCCCCGGGATCGGGCACGAGGAAGGCTTCGTATTGCCTCTTCAGCGTGCAGGCAAACCCAATCTTGACTTTGAGGTCATCGGTCATCTGGTCGATGATGAGCACGTCGGGGTTCTTCAGCTTCTGCGCGTATGCAAGCCGAACGCGGAGTACGGCTTGCGCGAGGTCCGTCAAGAAAGAGACGAGCGGCACCAGTTCCTGCTCAAACGAGGGAAGATTCATCTTCTTGAACATAGGAGCGAGGTTGACATGCGCATCACGAGTCGTGCCGACAAGAGCATGGATAGTGGTCATGGATCCCTTCTCGAACTGCCTCTGGACGCCCTCCTCTTTCAGCAATCTCTCGACAAACGTCGTGCGGCTGGAAGACCCGGTCTCTCCGTGTGTTGGCTGAGGGGTTATAGGATGTGATGTGGGTTCGGACACGTCCATGTTCTCACTCCCGGTCCACTTGCGCAACGTACCAAGAAGCTGTCGGAGGGACGTGAGGACTGTAGACCAAGTGTTCAGGGTATCGCATCGCGACTGGAACTCGACATCCGTCGCCGTGGGACAGTCTAGATAGAACGCGCGCAGACTGGGATATAGGGAGTGCGCGATCTCCAGACGTCGGAGGACGCCGTTGACCTGCTGCAACGCGCACGTCTCGCGATTGGGCGACGCGCCCGCAGGTGGGTCCTGAACACGGAAGTTGAGGATCTCCTGGATGACGGGCTCGACAGTCCTAAGCCGCCGCTCCTCGAGCTTGCTGCGTTCCTCCTCGACGGTGCGGCCGTGGAAGCGCGCGCGAATGCCAAGCCAGATCCCCGCGCGAGGGTTGTTCTCCTCTTCAGACGAGGAGTTGAGTGCGACGGCGATGCGCGTGTTCTCCGCCTTGAGGACGTCTCCAGCGAGGACAGACGCGAGCATCGTCTGCCACTCGAGCCGTTCTTGGTCTTCGAGAGTCTGCGGTTCAAAGGCCTCCGCATCGAGCACATGGGACGACGTACGGTCGTGTGGCTCACCCATCCCCACACCCCCACGGACGTCTTCATCATCGCTATCCGCGCCATCTAGAAGGGTTCCGAAGCCGCGCTGGTAGTAGTGGGTCTCGGGGTCGTTGCGTGGGTCGTCGTCCGTGTTATGTCCGGTCCGGTAGCGGCGCACGAATTGGTTGTAGATGTTGGTGACGTTCCCGCGCAGTGGAGTGGGAGGGCCCGCGGCGGCAGCAGCGGAAGCGGAATTGATGCTGGGGGCATTGGAGTTGAACGCGGCCCTTTGTCTGGCCTTCATTCGAGTCTTGAGGCTACCCGAGTGCACGCCCGCAGTAGCATATGTATGCGAGCGCGTGCTGCTGGTCTGCCAGGAGTTGGTGTCGTCGTCGTCGGCGTCGCGCTCCGGGTGGGTGAAGAGAGTGGGCTGGTGTCGTTTGGAGGGCATTGGGTGGGCGTAGAGGGGAGGGCGGAGCGAGAATACGAGGGAGGGAGACTGGGAGACGAGGATGATGCATCCGAGTCCCCGGCGGAATGTCTAAGGACGTCTAAGAGCCGCCCCTTGCCGTCCTCCGTCCCAGCGCTTGTCTCTCATTTACCTCCAGTCCTCACCACCCCGTCCCAGCCCCTCCTCCGTGTGACAGCTGCGTTGCTATACCGAGAACACCGTTCACACTCTTAGGCTCGACAAAACGTAGGCGAAGATGGGTATCGTAGAGAAGGTGAGCCGGGGTGCCTTCTCAAAGGCGCGTGTGGCTGAAGAGGTGTTCTTCGCGCTGTAGATCAAGGAGATAGAGGGTGAGCTCTTCATAGATGGCTCGTAAATTTCCCCAGCCCAATTCACAATGTCTTCGATCCAGACGAGATGGCGAGGAGTGAGTCTTCCGTGCCACCCCATTTTCTGTTCGAGCTCAACCTTTGAATAGCACAGAAGAACAAGGTGAAGACCTTACCCCGTCCGCGAGCCCGCAGTCGTTCATCTAGAAGCGAAGTAGGCGACAGAATACCACCTTGGTCTTCTCAAGGCCAAGTTGGCGCGGTACCGCGCCCAGCTCCTTGAGCCGACTGGCAAGTCGAGCGGCGGGGGGACTGGATTCGATGTACAGAAGTCTGGCGACGCGCGAGTCGCCCTTATTGGCTTCCCTTCAGTTGGCAAGGTCAGCGTTTGGATGTGGATGAGCGGTGACTCCGTAGTTGGTGGCTTGTCTGACATACCCCGCGCCCTAGTCGACGCTTCTCAGCAAATGCACGCATACTCAGTCTGAATGCGCGGCGTATGAGTTCACCACCCTCACCGTGGGTTTGTTCATGTTCCACACTATTACGTCCTCATATGTACCATGCCGTTATCCCATCAGGCCATCCCCGGCGTCCTTGAGTATGAGGGCGCGCGCATACAATTGCTCGATCTGCCCGGTATCGTTGAAGGCGCGAGCCAAGGTCGTGGCCGAGGACGCCAGGTCGTGGCCACGGCCAAGACGGCTGATCTTATCCTGATCATGTTGGATGCAACCAAGTCAGACGAACAGCGGCGTTTGCTTGAGATCGAGCTGGATGCCGTCGGCATCCGTTTGAACAAGCAGAAGCCAGACGTCGTGTTTAAGCGGAAGACCACTGGAGGGGTACGTTCCTCCCACTGCCGTAACTCCATTTCCTGATGCATCCCCCGTTCTTTTTTTGCACAGATTACGGTGATATTGTTCAGCCGGGGCCCCTGAACCTCTACTCATTCAACTTTAGATAAACAAAACAGTGCCGTTAACGAGGACTGACGAGAAGACCATTCGATCCATCTTGGCTAGCTGTATGTGGACCCCCCAAGTGGCCATGCGGTAGATCCTGACAGTTCTGGGGCCACAGACAAACTGCACAACTGCGACGTAATGATCCGCGAAGACGTAGGTTCTGTCTTTTCTCCGCCGTACAGTTCGATAACATGCGAGATAGATTACGACTGACGAGTTCATAGACGTCCTGATAGGTATGTCCCACAATTCGGACCAGTCTACGTATTCGACATGCTGAGATTATACCCCAGGAACACGCAAATATGTCCCATGCCTATGTGAGCAGCGCTGGATGCTTGCATGTCGGATTCTGCTGAGACGGTCCTTGAACGCAGATGTCTACAACAAGATAGATGCTATTAGTTTGGAGCAGATGGACAAGTTCGCGAGAGAAGACCATACCGTGGTCATCAGCTGCGAACTCGGGCTCAAGTGCGTCACGGAAGTTGTGCCTTGGAGTATCACGGAAGCTGATGTGGTGCTACCTAACTAAGCTTGGACTACCTCATAGAGAGGATATGGGAGGAGCTTGGCCTAGTAAAGGTGTACACCAAGAAACGGGGGGCGCACCCTGATCTCGCGGACCCAATCTGCTTACGCAAAGGCGCGACGGTAGAGGTCTGTGGAGATTGCGGCTGGCCACGGCGAAATGGGCGTATCTGATCTACGAGTGTATTACAGGGCGTTTGCAACGGCATCCATCGGTCGCTGGCGGCCAACTTCAGATACGCACTAGTTTGGTGAGTAGGGAAGCGTTATCCTTGTCTTCTGTTACCGGCTCACTGAAACGTGCGATCTAGGGTGAGCGCTGAGAGGCTGAGGTTGCTGGACTGAATGAATGGCATCCTGACGCTCATGCATTGCAATCAGGGCAAGTCTTCCAAGTTCAGCCCCCATGCCCAGAAGGTCGGGCTAAACCATCATGTCGCTGACGACGACGTTGTGTCAAGTACGTATCTATCGGGTGTCATGAAGACAGCGTGTTTCTTCCCAGTCTCACCGGTTCGCATTGGCAGTTTTCACCAAATGATTGGAAGCGGCTGCTGCAAATCACTGTCTGTGTGGCGGCGGTATGTCGGATGAGCAAGAATGACCTCACTCCCTGTTAGACGATGCACGTGGCCTGTATGATAGCAGAAAATGGATAGACAGCACTGGAGGTGTGTTTTCATGAAGCAGGGAAGACACGGAGGGAGGCTGAGACACGCGAGGCAGGGGGTAGCGGAGACACGTGGCGGAGTTACGTCATAGGGCCGGGACTGAGAGCGGACGCCGGGGTGAGGATGCGGCGCGTACTTGCAGGCGTCCATTTCTTGCGTTGGCAATGGGGATCTCCGCTGCCTGTGCCACACATGCGCCGCCAGTGTCTTTACCCTGACCATGTTATCGCTCACCCAACGCCGCTGCCCACAACACGCCTCCAATCCTTGATCGTTCTTACTCAGACGCCATACACGTGCGAATTGTCCAAGAATCGAGATAGGATGAGATCGCACCGAATTCCGTCGTCCGTCAAATATTCCGACACTCTTGCCTGCCGCCCTCCGACATAAAAGCTCGCTATCCTTTGCCGCCACCGTCCACACCCACCCCGGTGCATTGGCCCCCATATCTCCATACACCGCTCGCACACAGACATGGGCTCTATCGACGCCTTGCACGCTCCTATGACTAGCTACGATGATCCGGTCGAGCTCATCCTTCTCGGCACTGGAACTTCTTCAACGCTCCCCCATGTCGACTGTCTGACCGCCCCGCCGGGTGCAAAGCCCTGCAGGACGTGTCTCTCAACCCTCACCCCCGAAGGCCGGAAGAACAAGCGGGTGAGCAGTTCATTTCGTCCACGCCCGAGACTCTGTCCTGACGCCGGATCGATATAGCGGAATACGTCCGCCGTCCTCAGAGTCCGCGGGCGCGATGGTCAGCCCAAGTAAGTGCCACGGCTTCCGGAACGAATGTAAGTGTGCGGCTCTCTGACAGAAATGGCCGCTTCGCGCGGCCCACTCCGCCAGGACCATCGTGATAGATGTCGGGAAGAGCTTCCTGCCTGCGGCCGTGGAGTGGTTCCCGAAATACGGCCTCCGACACATCGATGCCGTCCTCATTACCCACGCACACGCAGACGGTATGTCCATGTTCGGGACCGATTTTAGTGGTTGCGGAGTAAGCTTATGCCCCGTGGAATTGGCCGTTTAGCGATGAACGGTTTGGACGACTTGCGAGGTGAGCTTGCCTGACATTTCATTTCGTCTGTGAGGGGTGGCGCAACCACCGTGACCGGACGTAGGTTGTACGTGTTTCTGACGCACGTCGTGTGCCTCTAGGGTGGACCCTGCACGGCGCCATCCAACCCCATGTTGACATTTACCTATCCGAGGAGACCTTCGAAGCCGTCAAAGTTGCCTTCCCATATCTGGTCCGGAAGGAGTTCGCATCCGGCGGTGGAGATGTGCGTCGATAGTCACCGGTTTTCCCATGGTCGAGAAAGCTCACCGGAAATGACGCAGGTACCGGAGTTCAGGTGGCATCCTTATGTTACTGATCGGCAACCTTTCGAGATTGGGGACACGGGGATCACTGTCAAACCGTTCGCGGGTATGTGGCGCACAATCCCGAGTTTATGCGCGTGGAACCGTGGCTCACACCCCTCGGACTTCGGGTTTTGTGCAGTTCCTCACGGCGTGTGCGGCGCGAAGCCGGTGCAACGTGTCGCGAGCATCCCAGACCAAATCGCCGCCGTAGCGCCGTTCTCGACCTCGAGTCCGTGCGCGTCGGGCTGTCCGGGCACTCCCACCGCGACTGGTGCGACGACACCGACAGAGAAGGAAGACTTTATGTGCCTCGGCTTCACCATCCAGGATGCCGTCACGTACGTATCCGACTGCTCTAAGATCCCTGACGACATCCTGGCGGACCTGCAGGCCTCTCCGATACCCGTTCTGGTCCTTGACTGCCTGCGTCTGAATCCACATCTCTCGCATCTGAGCATGGAGCAGGCGGTGGGATACGCCCGGCAACTGAAGGCGCGCAAGACATACTTGTTGGGCTTCAGCCACGAAGTCTCTCACGAGGAGTACGAGACGATGCTGAGGGCGGTAGGCGGTCGTCGTGTGCCGCCGAAGGAGCTCACGGAGGTGGTCAAGGCGGGCCTGGACACTCTGGATCTGGCGGGCGAGAAGGTCTGGGTTCGCCCTGCCTTCGACGGTCTCCAGGTGTTCGTTTCAGAGAAGGGCCAGGCGAGAGATAATGAGTACTTCGATTACTCGAATGGTTATTGAGTCAGGTCGCGCGTTCCTCGCGTCGGCGTGCCCTGTAGGTTCCAGCTTCTTGCACAGATTCTATCGTTAATGCCGTCCAACAATCTACAATAGTAGACTCGCAGTAGTTGTAGCAGTAATGAATTAGCCATGTTCTTCCTTCTACGTTGGCGAGGTGGCCCGTCGCGCTGTGGTCTCAGCCCAAGGAGGTCCGTACCGCGCGGGCGTGCAAGGGGCTCCTTGGTAAGAGTCTGACCGCGCCGGAGACTGACGCGTGCTGCTCTCCGGCCGGCACGCAAGCCTTAGAACGCTGTCGAGGTTGTCTTCAAGGCTCGATACTGGGAGACAACAAGGTGGTTGTCTATGTCAGTGTGGATCGCAGGAGGAGGAGTGGACGAAAGGAGAAAGGGAGGTGAACTTGTGACCTTGTCTGGGTGTGTGGTAAAGAAGCAGAAGCGTAGACGGGCGTCTACAGACAGGGCTCGCTGGGGCTCGTCCTCTCTCGCTCCCATCGCCTTCAGACTTCTCTCCCGCCCCTCAAGTACCCATACCTTACGACCCGTTTCCCTAGTTGTTTCTAATCACACTGTCTGCCTCTGTTCCTCACTGTCCACGGGATCGTTTGCAATGAAGTTCTACTCTCAGACCTTCTTGTACGAGTGAGTTGGCGTATCCTCTTTTTTGCTTCGCCAACCCCTCGCGCTCCTGCCCTGACTGTGCGCGTGTCCAACAGCGATCCCTGGTCTATTGTTTCCCTCGCGTACCTCCTCCGATATCCCAACCCATACGCGTCGCATATCCTCTCGTGCGACGTCATATCTCGCGAGGTCACACCGCAGGGCTCGCTACGCACGACACGTCTCATTCTCAAGACTGGCTCGCTGCCACGATGGGCGCCGAAGGGCATGGTCTCGCGTGCGGAGTCGTGGGTGCTCGAGGAGAGCGAGGTCGACCCACTAGGGAAGGTCATGCGATGCACGACGAAAAATCTTGACCATGTCAAAGTCATGCGCGTCGAGGAGCATATCCACATCCGCCAGGCAGAGGATGGGTACGTCATGCCTTCTTTTCTACGCGCACAGGGGTGGCGGGGTTGACGTTTATTTCACTGTAGTAAAACATTACAAACAACGGAGGCGAAGTTCGTCTCTGGCTTTGGTTGGGGCTTGACGAAGAAGATCGAGAACTACGGACTGGCGAAGTTTAAGTCGAACCTGCAGCGGGTACGTAATACTCTTGATGGCCGCTTCTTTTTGCACAGTGCTTACGAGTCTGCAGTCCCGCGAGGGTTTCTTTGTTATCCTTGACCTCATACGCCAGTCACGTATGCAGCCCATGACCATGGGCGCACCCAGCTCTTTCCTCGCCGCTCGGTCCTTTTCTGGTTCAGATACAAAAGCTCCCGCGCACCACGAGGTGCCGGCGAATGGCGACATCAGGGAAGACAGTGCATCCAGCACTGGTCCCGCAAGAAGAGGCTATTGGGCGGGGTGGAGGTCCTGGCTAGGTTGAGGTTGAAGTTGTTTGTCTTTCTAAACTTATCTTTAGTAGTGACCGGATACCGTCTATTCTCATCCATCATCCAACCCCTGCTCCCTACTCAGTACTCAATGCCTGTTTGTTGGTCCCACGCTGTTGGTCGTGCATGTTTTTCGCTGTAATCATTCGTGTATTTGTAGCCGTCGTTCGTAGTCTATATTGCCCACGTTGTCAATCGCATCTTCATCGCACACGTTCACTTTCACACTGGCGTGGTAACAGTCGCGAATGAGTGTGAGAGGAAGCTGCCTTTTGTCAGACCTGTCAGCTCCTGGAGTCGGCAACACACATCGACCGCGAACGGAGTTGCGGGCCACGAGACGCCTACATCATCGCCGGGAACGGCTCCGTCAGATCCAAGGTCGAAGCGCATATTCGCCGTTCCCGTTGTCCCATATTTCTTCCTTCATGCTACACCTTCCCAGCCCTGGCCAGTGCGCGCGACTCGGACATCCCAGCTTCCTTCGCGTCTGTTGCCTCGTACTACGACTGCCGGACCCATGTACTTCCCGACCTCTGCTGCGCGGCAACTCTCCAGTGTCCCGGCCCTGCCCCTCCCAAGCGAGCTCGTGCTTGCGATAGCCCCGAGTCCGAGGAAGACGCTGTTCGCAGCTGTTACCAGGACCGGGCTGTCGTTATGGCGCGTTCGGGTACGTGTAGCTGCATACTGCTATAGGACGTTTTAGAGGCTGAACACTCGACGGGCTTTGTTGGCGCATTTGCAAATAGCCCTCCGCGGTGATAGCGCATCTCTCGCGCACTTCGACGTCAGTGCAGGAGCACGGGGAGAACTTGCATTTGCATTGGTCCCCGGATGGGACGCGAATCGTTGTGCAGGTGTGTCTCCCTATCCTAACTTGCATGGAAGAGCCTGCTAATCTCGGCGGATGTGCAGACCGCCCTGTCCTACCTTGTCCTCGTCTCTGTCGACTATAATGCTGAAGAACTTCCTTATCAATCGCCACCAATTGCACCGAACGCTGCTCGACATTTCCTGCCTGGAGCAGGGGAAGCCCTGCCCTTCCAGTCCCTCAGCTTGCGACTAGACGGTGTTATACGACTAGAGGGTACACTATTGAGGTGTGTCTATGGTGTTGATGCTATAGTTGCAGTCGCTCTTTATTTACCTGATCACAGCGTTTCTCCGCGCAAGGAGTACATTTTATTCTCAACGAGCAACCCACCTGCGATCCAGCGTGTGCCATGGCCCGAGGTATCCGGCGGCAGCGGCTCTAGAGGAGGATACGATACCTGGGTCATGACGGATGAGGAGTTCCCTTGGCTCATAGACGCAGATGGTACGTCCGTGCGCATATATATTTAAGGTCATGCACCTACCTTCCTGGCAGTCGCCGTATCGCATATCTGTTACCACCGCCAGACGGGTTTTGAGACATGGATAACTTCCGACGGCCGGGGGTATCTCGTCCAGCTCTACGAAGACCAAGACGCGCAACACTCCGCCTCAGAAGCGAGCACGGATGTCCCTCAAGCGGATATGGGGCCCTTCCAGCAGTCTCGGCAGTCCTCGGACAGCGCGGGATCTGCACGGCCGTTCCAGTGGCACGGGACGTGCGTCCACCACATTGACCCCCCGCGATGGGTGCAGAAGCGTAAACAGGTCGACCCTGGAGACGTTGTCGGGTACGCATACAACGAGCCGAGGCGGGCCATGGCTGTTGCGCTGAACCCGAAGTTCTCCTTGGTCGCAATCGGAACGTACAAGTGAGCTGATCATCGTTGAGATCCGTGTATGCGCGCACAGAAGCTCACCAATGGGTTATTTGCAGTGGTACCGTGGTGTTTACGAGTTTCCCGTCCATGGACGGAGCTGTACCGACGCCGCAAGTGTTGCAAATACCAAATATGTATGCCAGGGAGGGGACGGGCTCTGTCTGCACGATGGAGTGGAGTTCAGACGGGTATGTATTGGCCGTTGGATGGGAGAAGGGTTGGGCCGTGTGGAGTGTCGGAGGCCGTTGCCTGGCCTGGGGTTTCGGAGTCGAGTACGAGGTCGATGAGGATAGGTTCACGGACTCGTTCATGTATGGGGTCCGAAGCCTGGTGAGTGCCTTGCCTGTCTGCCTCCTTCACCGTTTGACAAGCGCATTTAGTTCTGGGTGTCGGGAAACTTTGAGCTTGTCATGCTGGCGCAGAACTCCCCGAACAGTGCGTCGATGCTTTATATGCGATCCACCTCCAGAATCTGACGCGAGGCTAAGAGCCCGACGGGCAAATGTTCGTTCTCCCGTTCGCCAAGAGTGCAACGACCGGGCAGCATTCTCCAGTACGTCTAGAACAGGGTCACAGCGTTCATTTCCACTGACGTATGCGAGATAGGACAATACCCAGTACGCGTTCCTGCAAATGGACGATCGCGTTCTTGTCTACCGCGGCGCAGACCAACCAGATATGAGCGTCATCAACCCTGAAGCGGATGTATGGCAACATATCAAGGTCCCCCAGAGCTACATGTCTGCGAACTGGCCCATACGATACTCTTCCCTGAGCTCCGATGGCAGGCTCATCGCTATCGCGGGTCGGAGGGGTCTTGTCCACTACAGCTCAACGTCAGGCAGATGGAAGATGTTTGCGGACGAGCGCCAAGAGCAAGCCTTTACGGTGAAGGGCGGCCTGTTGTGGTTCCACCATGTCCTCATCGCCGCCGTGGAGGTCGCTGGCGCTTACCAGGTACGCGAGAGGCGTTCTATCTCACATGCATATGTTGACTCACGGTCTCCGTAGGTCCGTTTGTACTCGCGCGACCTGGAGCTCAGTAATCAGAACGTCCTTCACCGCGAGATGATCCCTTCGCCCGTTGTCATCCTCTCGCTTGTCGACAACTCGTTGCTCGTGTACACTGCAGACAACACGCTGTATCACTACCTTATCATCCCGACGGCAGACTCAATCAAGTTGCATCTGTGCGGTAGCATCACATTCGACGGGGTCATCTCCGTCCCCGGCGCGGTTCGGGCTTTGAGTTGGATGATTCCCTCAGCACAGAAACGTGGGTTTGCCCTCTTCGTATGAGTTTTCCCCGCAACACTGACGGACCTCTGCGCAGAATTGGGAGACCCAGTGGATGACCTTGCCGTGGCAACCGTTCTCATGATCGTCGGCGGAAAGCTTGTCTTGCTCAGACCAAGAAAGGTACGATGCAATGAAGCTTTTCGACATTTCTCGCACTCATAATCGCTTTTATAGTCCGAAGAAGGCGAGGTCAACTACGACATGCAAATCCTTGCCGACCGTATCGAGTTCTGCTGGATCCATCTGCGAGGTATTGGGACACTAGAGAACTCGTTGTGGGGCTACGACGGACAGGGAATCCGGGTGTGGTTGAATGCGCTGGCCATCGAGGCAGTCGCTACTCCGGCCGAGGACGGGACAACTGCCTTAGGCCACGTCAAAGAGAGTGTGAACATACCTCTCGACTTTTATCCACTGTGTATGTCCTTTCGTTCTGTCTTGGACGCCTTAGATGCTAACGCCATGTTTAGCGGTGCTCATGGATAAGGGTATCATTATCGGCGTGGAGGTTGAGGCGGCAACTAGGACAAGCCTATCCTTCACAATGTTCCGACATGTGACCAGTGTACGCCCTTACAGTTGCATATCCATCTTGTCCATGAACTCATCCCATGCTGCTAGTCACATCTTTTCCTGCATCACATCCTGCTCTCTCATTTAGAGAGCTCCCAGGGCAAGGAGGCCGTTTCATTCGCGTCGCATTATCAACACCTAGTTTACTTTGCCCACGCCCTGGAGATCCTTCTTCACACCGTCGTGGAGGAGGACGCTGGAACATCTGATTCCGAGGGATCGAATGGCATTGCCAAAGATCTTCTACCAGCCACTATCGAATTTTTGGACCACTTCGATGATGCCTTGGACGTTGTCGTTGGTTGTGCCAGAAAGATCGAGATGACCAGATGGCCGCGACTTTTCGATATCGTGGGCAACCCGAAGATCCTATTCGAAGTCCGTACACTTTTATATCTGAAATATTCTCTTGCTCATATCATGTCACTAGTCTTGTCTGGGCACCGGCCGATTGAAGACCGCAGGCTCGTATCTGCTCGTGCTGCATGGTCTCGAGCAGCTTGACGGGATGAACGGCGACGCGATCCGTTTACTTCGCAGCGCTGTCGCTGCACAGGACTGGCAACTGTGCCGCGAGATCTTACGTTTCTTGCATTCCATCGACGACACAGGCGCTGCCTTGCAGAGTGCATTGGTCGAGACCCGGATCGTGCCTCAGGTTGCTTCACACCTTGGGCTCGGTAATGGCACAGTTCATTGACGCCTTGCTCCTACACCTACTTATTTATCGTACTCTCGCCTGGGACATTTTGTGAGTTTGGATAACTTATATAGATTGTAGAGATGTACTGTTCGCTACTTGCCAATCGCTAGTTCTTGTCACTGTGTGTGCCATGTATCAATGTCAAATGTATGTTTATCAGAGTCTGGGCCGGCCCACTCCGAGGATCCGAGGATTGTGGTCTGTGGTGTCGATCACCTGGCCATGGACCTGCAGGACGTTTCATACCTTGTCTTGAACCACACATGCTTTCAATCGCACGAAGTGCTTTCAAAAGGACCATGGCCACTGTGGCTGGCAACAGTTCTAGCACTACATTTACGGCTGAAGGAGCTGTCTCTATCTCATTCAATGCACTGGTCTCTTCCCCGCTCTCGCTGACGGCTTCCATCGGTAGGTGGTGTGAAGATTCCTACACTGTAACCAGATCACCAACTCCCAGGTGTGTGTAGAGAAAGCGTTTGGCTCTCATCCAGATAGCCTGGGCATTATTATCGTCCGCGATCTGCCGCCAACATACACTCCGGCTCGAGAAAGGCTACTTCGCCTTGCATACCGCTTCGCGAACCTAGAACCGAATGTCAGGGAACGCTACGCGGACTCGAAAAGCAGATATAGGTGAGTTGTAGACCAAATTCTCTCCCCGTTCGAAGTAGGCTACTGACGAAACCCTCAGTTTCGGCTGGTCTCATGGCAAGGTGACTTTCAATATCCTAAAGTTCAGTCAACCTCAAACAGCCGCTGAACTTACTGGATGAAATCAGGAAATCATGAATGGAAAACCAGGTATGCAATTGCCCTGGAAGTTTAGAGGCAGGGCGAGGCCGTGCTGACTTGTTGCAGATACCATGAAGGGCTCTTACTATGCTAACCCCGTGCTGGATGCTCCCGATGTCTCTGCAGAGCTCCGTCAGGCATATCCGGAGTACTACGGCAAAAATATCTGTAAGACGGGCTACCATGGTCACCGAATTATAGATTCTGACCTGGATTTAGGGCCAACTGCGACCGCAGAGGTCGGCGAGTTCGAAGAAGCATTCAAGGATCTCGGGGGGTAAGATCGGATCCAAACAGCGTGGTAATGTCATTAACTACATCGCCTATAGCTTCGTCTTCAAGGTTGGCTGCCAGCTTGCCGTTGCATGCCAGCCATTTGGTGAGTATCTTGCCCACATACCAATCTATTGCGAGGACTGACTGATAGTACCCGTCAGCCTCCTCGTACCTCTCAGACTCGTCGTTGTCCCTGTCCAACTTGATCGGTTCGTCGCAAACGGTGAAAGCGCGCTTGTTGCACTACTTCCCGCCATCGCCCGAGAACCCTCTCCCCGCTGAAGACGAAGCCATCGACAGCTGGTGTGGCTTCCACCTCGACCACTCGCTTCTGACAGGCTTGTGTTCTGTGCGTTTCCCCTCAAGTTATCCTGATCGACCAGCTTCTGAGGATGCGTACTACTTCACACACCAGGCCATGTATCTCCACAAGCAGCCTATGGGGGAGCCTACCGTCGTCCAGTCGCCGTCGCCCACATCCGGACTTTACATCCGTACGCGCGGCGGCGATCTGACGAAGGTCTCTATCCCGGTCGACTGTCTTGCCTTCCAGACTGGCGAGGCTCTTGAACTCGCGACTGCAGGCAAGCTTCGTGCAACACCGCACTGTGTACGGGTTGGTGCGGCACCCGACGCAGAAAAGATCTCCCGCGAGACGTTCGCGCTATTCATGCAGCCCAATGTCGACCAGCAGCTCTCGGCAACGGAGAACTTCGGACAGTTTAGCAAGCGGATCTTCGACGAGCACTACAAGGACGAATCTGCAGGGACAGCTATGTGAATGAAATACGCATATAACAGAGCAGTAAATTATACAATAGGGGGGACTATACAAGTGGCGAGGGGCATCTAGGTATATGTACAGGGTAAATGGAGCTCGCGCAGATGTTGCAGACATTATAAGGTGGCCCATCGGAAACAGTGCGAGAGCTAGATACGAATAAGGGGTGCCGGAGTTCTAGGTGTTGGGGGATATTGCTCGTGAGGTCGTCGCGTAAATTAAGGATCTTGGGGACCATCGTCGGAGTCGGAGATGACGCTCCAGTCGCTGACACCACCAGAGGCGGACAGGCAAGGACTGGGATGCTCCGGGAGTGTCGACGAGGCAGGATAGTCGCGGATGGTGGCGTGTTCGGCATCGAAGTACTCTTCGTCGTTGCGTTGCGTTGCACCCTTAACAAGAGAACGGGCATATTCTAGGTCGCGGTAGATGGCTTCTATAGCAGTCGCAACACCATTCTCCTGTAATAATGATCAGTCGTCTGAAAGTGTGGAGCACAAACGAAACCTACAGCTCGGATTTGCTCGCCAATTACTCTAGCACGATCAATAAGCTTCTGGTCGGTCGTGGCCTCGCGGAGAGCATGAGAGAGACTTTCGGCGGTTAATTTGCGTACAGACGCGCCGATTCCCAGAGCTTCCACCCGGTCGCCCCAGAAAAACTGGTCGCCAAAGAAGGGCTTGATGATCGTAGGAATGCCGGCTATTCATGATTGAGCACGAGTAACAATAGACGCTGCGATGATAGGAGACATACCTCGCAAGCTCGCTCCTGTTGTCCCAGCTCCACCATGATGGCAAGCAGCATCTATCTGCTTGAAAAGCCAATCATGGGGAACGGACGAAATGGGGTAGATCTGCTTCGGCAGAGACTCCTCAGGTTCAGTCTGAGCGGGCGCATTCTTGACCAGCCTGTCAGACCAACCCTTGGACAGGATGGCATACACGCCACTCTGCACAATTGCATCGATGACACAGCGTGTCATGGCCTTGGGATCGGGGACGACGATGCTCCCAAAACCGATATAAACAATCTTCTTCTGAGCCTTCCGTGCCTCGCTGATGAAGTCCAGCAGATCTTGCGGGGGTTCCCACTTCTTGGAGCTCACGTCGGCTGCATCGAGGAACCAGTAGCCTGGAAAACCCTCAGCTTTTGTTCAAGAGCTCCTCCGAACAGACGTACCGGTAACGCGAATCCATTCGGGCCAGTCAAGAGGTGGCGGCACAATACTTGGACTGAAGTTGTAAAGGAATGGGATCTTATGCGGCTCCATCTTGTCCAAACTCGTACTGGGGAGGCCGAGCGTATCCCTCCGCCAGCGGTTGATTTGCCCAGCGGTCCCACGCCAGAAAACCTGGTCAAACACTACATATGTCTTATATCGGGAGAAGAATCAGCAACGTGCTTCAACCAGAAGGAGAGCACTCACCATATAGTTATAGTTTCCGCCCATCTGACAATACTTGTCAGCCATGGGCCATCTGAACCAATTCCTGCCAAACATACCTTGTGCTCGGGAACAGCGAATGCGTGAGGGTACGCTCTATGACTACAGTGAGAACTCATGTCTACATGGGGTTATTATAGAATGCACCTTGTACGGGACCATGTCATAGTGAATGCTCGGAAGTATGGGATCTTCAACGCCTCGGCGATGTGATAGCCACCCATTGCACTAGGGCTCTCAACCAGGACGTCCGTGCCTTGACACGCTTCCCAGGACGTCTTGAGGAGGTCGTCTATCCACCCGCGGAACTGTTTCAGATATAAGTTGCGTGATATCAGGTACGACCATAGACCAGATGCACCCACCTTCTGTACACCTTCCTTCAAGAAGGCCACAGTAAATGTGCCGTTCTCAACGCATATACGCATGAGCTCCGCAGGATCACCACCGACATAACCGAATTCAATCCCGTGCTGCAACGATCTTAGTAAGACCAACGACATGGGGTAAGCCACATGGTACTTACTGACTCAACCCATTCCTTGAACTCGCCGTGGGTCGCGATACGCACACGGTGACCATCCGCCAAAAGTCCCTTGGCAAGTGCGATATATGGTTGAACATCTCCCCGCGAGCCGATGGTAAGGAAAGTGAAGCGGAGAGGCTTATCAGGCTTGAACGAAAGGAATGTCGACGACTGCGATGTGAACATGTGTGCTGGGGCAGATTCCGACGAACTCGACCGAGACTCGCTCATGCTCAACGGGTTACGAGGACCAAACTCCTCCAAGATGAGAGCGTCCTGCCTGCCATCCGATGATGTGCGGGTGTCGCCAGACTTCGTCCGTTGACGGGCGCTGTCCATCTGGCGTTGAAGAACGCTAATGAACGCGTCGCGGCGTTCCTCGTCGACAAACTCGAAGAATAGTTCCTCGTGGCCCTTGACAATGACGACTAGGCCATGGTGACCGAAACGGAAGGACTTGTGCTTCTCCGTGGCGAGAACGTCCCTGAGGGGAAGGATCATCTACGCGGGCATTAGAGAGAAGTGACCGGATATATGAGGTGTAACGTACCCTTGTCCTTGAAGTCAACGGACCACTAGACTTAAAGCAGAAGTAGTTGTTCGAGACATAAAGACGGCCGTACACAGGAAGGAGTCGGAACAAGTACCCCGGAAAGACTGCAAACAGATGAGACTAAAGCGCTCAATAACACCGACAGGCGACTTACTGCCAAGAAGACTCTCCTTGTCATCGAACGCGAACGCCTGGCGGAACTTCTCGACCATCTCTATGTCCACCGTAGTCTCCGGGGTCTCAAGGATGCTGAAGAAGCCAAAGTCGCCGCTGACCGACGCACTAGTCGGCCTGCTTGATGACGACGCACGGGACGACACGATCTCCGTCACCGCAGGAAGTGAGTGGGTAGCCACAGGCAAAGAAGCAGTTCCTGCGTGTTCAACTGCCGGCTTCTCAGGTGAGCCTGAGCCTACGGTGCTCGTCGACGCCGCCCCAAACAAGCTCCGGGACGGGGCGCGAAGCCAGCCGGGGATCGAAGGCATCGAGGGTATGCCAACTGACCATCCACTCCCGCTCGGATCCTTCGCGGAGCCCAAGGCCATGCTTGCACCGACATCTACGAGAGACGCGGTAGTCGAAGGGGGGTAAGTGTGGTCATGGATGGCGGAGGTAATAGTGGGCGTCAGACTCGATGTCGAGGTGCGGAGAGAGCCAGGCCCACCTTCCGTTGGCGAGGTGGTCTCGTTAGTCGTCACGACAGGCACGAACGATGAGCCACTCTTCTTGACGATGTGCGTGAACTCCTCGTTGCTCGTTCCCGTGACTCCCGCTGTGCTTGCTGAGCGACTGAGCGGAAGAGTCTCCTGAAGAGGGCGAAGTAATGAAGTTAATTTAAAACTTGGTAAAGGTTTGGCCGCGTGCTCGGTTGGAGGACTAGTCGGCGACCGCATTGCGGAAGAACGGCCACTAGTGGTGTCAACCACAGTTGGCGAGCACTGAGAAGAAGGCATCCCCCGGTACGTGCGGACGGCATCCCGGATTTGTTCAAGCGCCCTCGGGAGGTCTTGGAAGTAGGCGAAGAAGTACGAATCGACTGCCAAATCAGATGTCTTGTCCTGCACTTTAATCTCTATGGTCTCGCTGAAATCCATCGCACTAGACATCTCGACGTCAACGACCGTTGGGTATGGAATAGCAATCTTTGCTACGACTTCAGCACCAAACTGCACCAATTGCATAGAAATTGATCACCTTAATACTGTCGCCCATGTTCTGCGCCTTCAACATGACCCTTCGGATGGCCTTGACCCACTCGTCACGGTTGGGAACGGAGTCCGCGGACAAGCGGATAGATTTCTGGTTCGTACGCAAGCGGATGTCCTTGTCGTTCAACGGCTCGCAACTAATCGCATAGCGAAGATCGACGACACCATGTGGAAAATATGGATCCTAGTGTGTGGAGTCAGCCGCCCACCAGAGCGTGAGACCACAAAGCTCCTCACCGACGCAGACTGGTACCATGACAGGACGTCATTCTTGAGAATGAACCAATGCCTGATCCAGCGCTTCGTGCGTTGAGCCTTCTTGAACAAAGAGCCTGACTTCAGCACTTGATCCTATTTGAGCCATCCTTAGCCAACATTTTGTGAATTACTCAAGTGGATATACCTCTCTTGACGGAAGGTGCGCGAAGAAGCAGATGTATGCGTCCGTGAGATACATGTACCCTTGTAGCACTAGTCGGGGTGTGAGCTCATTACCCGCATACAAAGCACGAAGAATGGAACTTACAGACTGAACGGAGCAACCAACAGGGCATCTCTGTGAGGAAGATGAGTATATTCGTCTATGAACGAATTCAATGGAAAATGATGTCTTACCAGCCACAACCTCGTTAATATTGCTCAACTCAAACACGTCTCGCAGCTTCTCGGCCAACTGAGCGCGGCGGTTCTGACGCACGGTAGCCATGCTGCCAGACCTAGGGATCCCTCGTGTACCACTAGAGACGTCTGGCATTGAGGCATCCAAGTCGGGTATCGCCTCAGGCGATATACGTCCGGAATGATTGGGGTCAGTGATCAAGTGAGCCCGGTGCGGCTCAAAATCGCCCTCTGTATCTTCGTCCGACGTGGACTTGTCTTCTGACTGGGGAGTCTCATCATTGTCAGATAAGCTCGGCAGTCCGGGGCTCCTGGCCGCACGATGCGAGGACGCCGAAAGTTCACCCCTTCGGAAACGTGCCAAAGGTCGGTATATGGCGTGAATGGATGACGTGAGACGGTTGACTATCAGATTTGATGTTAGAATCAGAGCGATGAACCCTCCAAAGGTACCCTCACCGATCTTGTCATCGTCATCACTCTCGGATTCACCGGGGGTGGCATCATGGTCCACATGGTCTTCGTCATTCTGCTGGTCTTCCACCCAGGGAACTGCCTGTAGTGCTTGTATGAAAGTCTGGGTTCCAGCATGCATCTAGTTCAATGCATGTGATCAATGAAGAGAGAACGCAAAGACATCATTCAGGCGAACATACCGATCGGAAGCCGCGGAATATAAGGCTCTCTGGGCGGCTGGGCCCCAAAGGTGGGGAAGTAGGTGTAATGAATGGAGATTCATCATCTCCCGGCGCGCCCAGAAAACGGCGGTGCTTCCACGGGGAGTGCGGAGGGGAGGAAGGAACTAACTGTTGCGAGTGCGAGATTGGTTGATCCTCTAGAACGACGGATGAGTCGAGATGCACTTCCTGGGTCATGTATAAAAAAGCTTATAGCGCACCTGTTGGTGTTTGCCTTTCCTTTCCTTGTCCCCTAGTAAGGCTAAAGATGCGTTTATGGCTCGACTGCGGCAAAGCCGGCTGGCTCTGAGAAAGAAGAGACTTGCTCTTTCCCAACCTGTCCGAGGTCTTCTCCACAATGCATTTGACCACGTTACCCTTGTTATCAGATGCGGATTCAGCAGAAGTCGAAGAATGGTTGGTGGGAGGAGAAGCCGAGATCGTCGGAGAGGACATTGGGGTGGTGGATGGAGAGTCTGGCTGTCCGTCTTGCGCCATGTCGGTATAGAAGAGGGAGATGCGGACAGGCGTGGGGTAAGCTGTGGGGAGCGACAGGAGGTGAAGTGGGGGCCCGTGGATCAGAGGCGCATAGTTGGGCGACTGAGGGTTTGGGGGGATGCGCGGGCTCGCGACAGACACACATTAGGGCCACGCAGGCGCCCGTACGCGACACCTGCGTATCGCCCGAATAGGAAGGCCGTCGTCTCGGGCAGGTGACCTTACATAGGCGACTCGGGTCGCATGATGATGTTCGGTGCCCGTCGCGTCAGGCCTCCTCGAGGCTTTCGTGATTCGTCTCCCCGCAGTACGTCCTGGATACCCTAATCCTTTGCTTCTTCCCTCTTTCACTCTCCAGTATACCATGCGGGGCGAAATATGCATCGGTTCCGCCTCTCTTCTCTCGTAAGTCCCGTAATCCTTCCGCTCCCGTCTGCGCGTGTCCGTGTTCTGTGATTAAACCCGACGCATGACGAAGCTTCGCAGCGTTAATTATGCTCATCTTCATGCATGTGAGTCACTACATCTCTCAGATCATCGTTATCCGGGGCTGATAGTTCACCCTCATCAAGGTTGGCCAAATCAACACCTCGAAAGTACCTCGAGGCATATCCATGGTGATTCGAGCCCGCACATCGACATAAGAGCCGTTGGAGTTAACGCCATGAGCCGCGCAGGTCCAAGTTAACATGACTGGTTATGGGTGCGTGTTACGACGTCTGCTGCTTAAACTGTGGTCCTCACTCTGCCCAAGGCAAGGCCTCGAAGCTGCGCTAGGTGACCCCATTGGTGGACTCTACGCCAAAAACGCTTCCGCTCCGTTGCAAGCAAAGGAAGGCATTCGTGACATCTACAAGTTCGGGCTGTACTCCTACTGCGGCTACTTGAATGGTTCCGAAGGCGTTTGCTCCAACGTCTCCGCCGCCAATAGGTTCCAACCGTTCACAGTCATCACGGCAGACATGCTCTCGAACTATACCGGTCTGACGACTGCGCTCATCACCGAGGGCACGTTCATTGACTCGACGTACTTGGGGAACTTCACAAATGCGGCGTACTATCTCATCCTCATCGGCACAATCTCAGCAGCCTTGGCCTTCATCACGTAAATCTTTGAACAGCGTTGTTAGCCAATTTACTCATGCTTCCTCTTCACAGTGGGTTCCTCAAGCATACCCTGCTGTTCCTGCTATCGACTGTTTTCGCAGTAATAGGCGCGTTGGCCCTGCTCATTGGCGCGACAATATGGACGGTCATAATTAAGAAAGCCGAGTCCATCAACAACTTTGTCGTTGGATCGGCCACCCAGCCTGTGCCCTTGGGTATCACTGTCTCGACAGGCGACGCGCTATTCCTAGTGTGGGCCTCGTGGGCGTGTCTGCTGGTGTCGATTATGCCCTATATGATCAGGTATAGTGGTTTCTGTGCCATGTTTGAACCTCCTTAACATGCTCATCCTCGCTGCACAGCTGCTGCACGTACCGAGGATGAAGTTTTCACCGATGCTGGCCATCGTAGACTCTTTTTATTCGCACCAAGGCATGGCACCCACGCTTGCTACGAGGACGCTACGATTTGCTATGTATTGGACGCCTGTACATTAATACAATAGACAAGAAGTTTACGCTTTTAAGTCCCATGGCCGAGTCATACCATCATCATGACCGGTCGAGGCTCTTTGTGAGAGATGGCGGACAGCGGAAACCGGATCTTGAGACTGTTTGAGTACCGTGTCAACTGGGAGGTGAGCTAAAAACGTTAGCCCACCGCGAGGGTCGAACTCGCAGCCTTCAGATCACCCGCTAGTAAGAGTCTGACGCTCTATCCGATTGAGCTAGGCGGGCGATGCTAACTCTGTTGACGTGCTTACTGTGAACAGTGTCGGACGAGCGCCCACGGTAAGGGCTCCCCGTGGGCGCTCTTGGCATCAATCTATGGGGAGTGCCCGAGGCTGGCAGGGCGGTGGCATTGTCAATGGGTGGCAGCGGCAGCATCCTCGCCTACCCGATCACCATCTATTCTATAAACCCCCGTCCCTCCAGGGCCAGTCCCTCCTTTCCCCCTTCCCTCCATTTTTCTCTCCGCTTGTCCTTCTCCCCCATCTCCTACCTCTTTCACGCCTCCGCTGAGGTCTAATGTACACCAAGTGTTGCTCGAGAGCTGTCGCTCTCGCCCTCGGTGTTCTCGGCATTGCCGCTGGTACACAGGCACTCCAAAAGGTCACCCGGGCTGGACGATACCTCTACACAGAAGACGGCAATCGCTTCTTCATCAAGGGCGTGGCATACCAGGAGCAGGGTGCGTCGGCCTCGAACTGCGATCATCGCTCACTGCTTACCTCGAACTGGATTCGGTAGGCGCCACCTCGACAGACCCTAACAACCCCTTCTCCGAGCCCTCAACGTTCATCGACCCCCTCCAGGATGGCACTGCTTGCGCGCGCGATATTCCTTTCCTTCAGCAGCTTGGAGTCAACACCATTCGCGTGTACAGTGTCAATTCGTCCTTGAACCACGATGCTTGTATGAGTGCTCTTAGTGCCGCTAACATATACACCATGTACGGTCTCTTTCATGCTGCCCTTAGCCTCATGTGCTTACCTCCGTTCTAGTATCGACCTCGCGCTTCCGACGAACGGTTCCATTGACCGTCTTAGCCCCTCATGGACGACCAACCTGCTCGACCTGTACCTCGGCACCATTAACGCGTTCAATAAATATGACAACGTTCTGGCCTACAACGTTGGGAACGAGGTCATTGTGGACCCTGCTGGAACCGACGCTGCCCCTTTCATCAAGGCTGCGGCTCGGGATGTCAGGGCATACCTGTGAGTTCCGACTCGGCGTCTCATGTCTTTGTACGCGTTCATTCTGACGGTTGATGATCGCTGCGCGTGTCCTCGCATACAGCAACAAGATCAGCTCGTCAGCCCTGGTAGGCTACGCCGCCATTGACGGCGACGACAACTGGGTCCTCCCCTTGGCGGAATACCTCTCCTGCGATCCCACGAGTGCTAATTCAGGCGACTCCTCGATCGACCTCTTCGGTCTGAACAACTAGTAAGTCTGCTCCGCAGCATCTCCTGTGAATGCGCTCCTAAGACGCATTGCCTCCGCGCCCCCTTTGCTTTAAAGCGAATGGTGCGGTGATGACACGCCGGCCGCCTACTCTGGGAAGAACGGCGACTTCGCAGGCTACAACGTCCCCGCGTACTTCTCCGAGTTCGGTTGCGTAAAGCAGCCGCCGCGTCTCTGGACAGAGGTCGGCACGATCTTCAGCCAGCCCATGTCCGACATCTGGTCCGGTGGCGTCGCCTTTAGCTACTTCCCCGCCCAGTCCAACGATGGCCAGTTCGGTATGGTCACCATCAACGGCAACTCGGTCACAACGAGCGACGACTTCAACCGTCTCAAGGCTCAGTACGGTAATGTGACATTCCCCACCGTCCCCAGCAAGTCTTCAGCCGGTAGCACCCAGTTCCCGAGCTGCCCGCCTAACAACTCGACCTGGCTTGCGTCGACCTCACTCCCGCCTACCCCCAACGAGGATGCTTGCACGTGTTTGGACGGCATCCTGAGCTGTGTCTTCACGCCCAAGACGAGTAACACGTCAGCCATCGTAGGCTCACTCCTTGATTTCGGGTGCTCGTCTCTGGGCAGCGTTGGCGGTAGCTGTGCCGATATCTCGGCCAACGGTTCCACTGGTACCTATGGCCGCGTCGCATTCTGCGACCCCAGTACGTCATTCCTTCGAACTCTTCACATTCGCACCGTTTACTCACACGTGGCGGGTCTGGAACAGACACCAAGCTCTCGTTCGTGATGTCCGAGTACTACGAGGCCACGGGCCGCAAGGCGACGTCGTGCGACTTCAGCGGGAACGCGACGGTCAACCAGAACGCGCCCTCGTCCGTCTCCGGCGCCAACGCCGCCGCGAGCTCTTGCTTGACGAACCCGTCTGCCGTCTTCACGCCGTCCGCGCCGTCCTCGTCCGCGCCGGGCTCGACCGGCACCGGCACTAACAGCTCGGGCGGAAAGAACGGTGCCGCCTCGCTGGTTGGGGAAGGCAATGCGCTCATCGGCCTCGCCGTCACGGCTGTGTTCAGCGTGCTCGGGTCCGCGCTGACGTTTGCATGAGCGGCGACCTCGAATGAATTTCGAAGCTCCAAGAGGTGTGTGTACATATGCGTTTCTGGTCCAGGATGCTCTGTACTTGTGCACGACCCTGTTACTGCACGGAGTTTACGGCTTACCCTTATGTACGCGATACCGCCTCGGTCGACAGTCGATCGAGGGTGGAGCACGACCCACGGACTACTTCAATAGCGGTGGTGCGTTGTGCTCTGCGCCCCCTCGGTGGTATATGTATTTGATCGTTCGTGACAATGGACTGGACAACATTTACGCCTTACGATTACCCTTTTCCTCGTCCCTACCTCCACCCACACACTGCCATACCATAACGCATCCTCTTATTGGTACATACTTGTATCCCTTCACATCATTGCTTTCAACTAAGGGACATGCATCGACCCCAGGCCCACAATGGACTCGCCCCTTCTGAACGGGGAACTCCGGATCTCGAGCTCGGTCTGCGATTTTCCGCTCGTTTTGGGCACCCTTGTGTCCCGGCCTGTACAAGTTCCGAAGGGTTCCCCCGCGGTAAGCCCGGAACACGAGTGCTGCCGGTGCCGCAAGATATGGATGTACACAGCGCACTCTATGGTGCAGGTCACCTAGTCACCGCATGTTTTGTACAACGGCCACTGACGCCGGAGTTTTTGACCGATTCCTTATCGGACTGACCAAATTGCTCCTTTCCATGAGAGGAACAAAATGGTCAGACCGTTTGTCCTAACTCTCAAAATTGACGGAGATGTTACCTTTTTGGGTCACGAATTTTGCCAGTGATGGGAAAGTATTACCATATATAGTAGGACTTGCCTATATGGGGTACTATAGACGCTGGCCCGCTTTCACCCAGAGGGCGGAGCACTCCTGCACAGGCTGGAAAATGACATCTATCCACTACCAATGGTCGAGGATTGCCACCCTACACGATATTGTGGGCACTTCTCTAGACTTGGAGAGGAAGGGCCCCTTACCCAGCCCGGCGCTCCCCAGGCGCTTACAGCAGATTCACAAATGCTTGACGCGTGCCGAAAATTTTTTCGACGCGTTTGAATCTTCCGACGTATCTTCCGAACCAATCTTCCAACGTTAGGCGCTCTCCGGCCCACTGCAAACCGGCGTGGCATGTTTGGCTCTCTTCCCGAAATGGACTGTCTGAGACTCTGGTGACGTCAGCGGTCCTCAATTTGGGTGCGTTCCGCACCATTTCGGGCAGGGGACCAAACATACCACGCCAGCGGGGACGGGCCCGGTGGGCGTCTATGCCTTGGAAGATTGGCTCGGAAGGTTGCTCGGAAGGTTCAGACGCGTCGAAAAAAATCTGGGACGCGTCAACCATTTATGAATCTGCTGTAAGTTGTATTTCGTCCTGGCCAATTTTGCCTCTGTGCAAAACATGCGGTGACTAAGCGCCCTGCACCATAGTCTAGGTCTGGTGCTCGGAGCTCGAGGCTGGCTTCTGCATGACCCGGTGGTCACTCTTCTCGCGAAGGACTTCCGATCCGTCAACTTCAGAGAAGCCGAGGTCCGAACTGTCCCTGGGCACGTTCGTCGTACCGTACTTAGGTATTGTCTGCACGTACAGAATCCGAATCCGCCGCCTCGGACGCGTGTGCCGCGGCTGTCAGCAGTGTCTGGCGGCCATGAACGTAAGGGATGTCAACGCAACAACTTCCTTGCTGATTTGGTGGGACGGAGAGTGTTCTCAATCATCTTCTTGCCACCCGGGTCTGACGGTGTTTCAGGGCTGTCACCGCCGACTAGGAGCACCGCGCCATCCGTATGAAGTAGCGCACCGCTCTCATGCATGGCGAGGCCAGAACCTGCACGATACGGTGGGGCCGGAAAGCATTGTCAGGAGCCGGCTCCACATATGCGGAGATCGGTTGCTAACCGTTGTCTCCCTAAGCGGTACCGTGTTCTGTGACACTGACAGAGTGGTGGACGCTGTCCTATCAATCGGCGACAAAAGGTACCCCTATGAACGATCGGACGGGCACAGCATTGAGGCCGAGTTGGGGCCCGTTGAGAGGGACGAAGGTTAAAAGCTGTCCGGCATTACATACATGTTCTGGCATGTCATAAGAGAATCGGATCAGGGCGTGTCAAGGGTGGAAAGGGAGAATGTAGGGTAGTGGTTGTGGGAATGGTCCATTACACACGGAACATCGGCGGGAATACTACGTGCATATATGTCGTGCGAAGGGAAGTAAGCGACAGAATAGTAGCAGGCGGGAGGGTTGTGGTGGCAACAATGCATTCGAGGGTGGGAATCAGAATGGGAATGGTATGTATGCAGCGGGATATTTTAGCGTCCGAAGAGTTCGCGGTCTTGCATTGCACGGCCAGGACAATGCACCGACGACACCAGTCTAGGCGCCGTCTTTGGGAGAACGTGGATGGCAAAGGAATTACTGTAGTTGACATCAGCCAAGATACGATAGCTGTCCGTTGATGACACAACAAGGCGCATTACATCAGGTATACGAAACCGACCATGCTCTACAAGAAGAGAGCAAACGCGCCGGAAATGATGGCGAACGCAACCGCACCGAGGGAGCTTGGAACAGAGACCGAGCTCATCGCGCCGTTCTTGCCCGCAGCCGCACTGCCACTGCCGGTAGCAGCTGCAGCGTTGCCAGACGCAGACGCGCTCACTACAATGGGGCGAGCAAGAAAGCGATTAGCACTCGACATAAAACTGTAACGTGGTCAAACGTACCACCAATGGGATTGGACGAGTTGTCGTTCGTCTCAATGTAGGCATCCCGCATGGGCTTGTTGAGGCAGGAGATGATGGGCTCAATCTTGAATGGTGGATTGTGTGCGAGGGCGTCAGGGAGAATGTAGCCGGTAGCCATATCGACGGTCTGCTGGAAGAGGTCGTGCTCAAGAACAATGAAACCGTGGTCAATCGTGGTCGCATTGCCAATGATGCTCTCCCAGTTGTTGAGCACCTGGGTCGAGGTCGTAAGACCACCAGCGATGTCGAAGTCTGGAATGGTAATCGAGGATCAGTCATGCTCCGATACTTTCCCTTACGTGAGGGAGCGGAAGAGCGCGGAATACCGACCTCCAGTGTCGAACGTAGCAGTGGCGCTAATGCGGGTCCAGATGGAAGTCTGGAGACCCATGGCCTTCGCGATCGCGCGGACACGGTTGTCAACATCGCCGTAAGGAGGGCGCCAGAAGGTGGGGGTAACACCGAGCACGTCCTTGATGATCTTCTTGGTCCATCCGAACTCTGCAATGATCTGTTCGTTGGTGAGCGTGGTCATCGGCGGGTGACTCCAGGTGTGGACGGCAATCTGGTGGCCAGCCATGTACTCCTGCTGGAGAAGGGCCGGGTAGGAGATGGCACGAGAACCAACAACGAAGAAAGTGGCCTTGAGGTCGACGGTGTCGAGGTATTGAAGCAAGTCGCCGGTGTAGAGGGCAGGGCCATCGTCGTAAGTGAGACCCCAAGTCATTTTGTCGGGGCACTGGACAACATCATCGGCATCAGTGCATCCACCGCAAGTCCACCAGCAACGGCTGGTGTCCGCGACCGCAGCCGGGTTCGAAGGGCAACCGCCGGCGACAGTTGCAGTAATGTTGGGGATGGTAACACCGGATGCAGCAACCTCCTTAATCCACTGCTGGACCTCGGGAGAGTCCGTTGGGGGAGTCTTGTCCAGGGTAGGGTAGTTGGAGGGACTCAGTGCAAGCGCTAAAAGGAAAGCAAGCAAGAGTGTGTGAACAAATTTTGGTTGAAAGGACGTCAGATGAGACCGACTGACCATTGGGCAAGGAGGGCGCGTTGGGGATGAAGGATGGGGAGGCACCGGTGGCGTAAGTGGTGGTGGCGGCAACGGTTGGTTGGGAGGACGCGCCCGAGACGATCTGGGATAGCGGAACAGCCGAAGGGTTGGTTGAGGCCAAAGTGAAGGTGAGCGAAACTGATGTCAATGAAGTCGCAGCGGGGGCGGTCGTAGCACCAGCAGCGGAGGAGGCGGGGGCAGCAGAGCTCGAGCCGGAGGCAGCGGCAGCAGCGGCCTGCTGGCGTGCATGGTGAGCGTCGCGAGGCGCGTGTGCGGAGACGAGGGCGGGAAGGGCGACTGCGGAGACAAGCGCGAGCTTCATGGCGTGTATGTAAAGAACGTAAGGTTTGGGCTGAGTGTCGGGGCGGATGGTGGTGGACGGAAGGCCGTCGAGGGGAGGACGCCTGGGAGACTGTACGGGAGGAGAGCCGCGAGGGCGAGGGAGTGGAGAGAGGCGTGGGCGAGTGCCATCGGTGTTTTACACGGTGGAGGACGAACAGGACAACAGACCCAAACAGAGAGCCTCCCATGGCCGCGTCCACGCTCGCTCGCTGGAGCCTTGGACGGTCCCTACAGAGAGGCGAACATGTCATATGCTCTGCCGTGCCCGGCCTTCCTCCGCCCGCGCCCAAGAACGGCACCCCCAAATATAGCATCCAATACACCGCCGCATATATTTAGTGACATCATGCTCGAGACATGCACAACATTTTCGTGCCCCATCCAAGAAGCTGTCAGGCCCGCGCTCGGCCTGCCCCCGGCACATCCAACCGTCCATCCAATACCGGCATCGTCCTCCGCACCCCCACCGGCCGAGTCAGCGAACATCCTGCAGCGCACCCTTACGCCTTCTTCTGCTTTTTCGGACGCGGCTTCTCCAGGTCAATCTCCTCCTCCTCATCCTCGTCGCTGTCTTCCTCCTCATCGCTGTCCAGCTCCTCGCCGCCTGCGTGCCCGAGGAAGTATTCAATGGCCTCAGGGAAGACGTCATTGGCGATTGCCACCCCAACCTGGATCCATCATCGCCTATCAGTCCCCGTCAACTTTACTTGCACGCCGTAAATAGCACTTACGTCGAACGGGTCCTCCGCGATTTCGAAGAAATTGAAGAAGCTCCCGCCCTCAGACGGCTCCTCGTCCTCGTCGTGCGTCACTCGCGGGTGGAGCCTCGTAAGGTTCTTCGCGTCGTCCTTCCACTCAATTTTCGTCGCCTGCAGGTATGCACGCTCAGCCGCCAATTCCCGCGAAGTCCCGCGTCAAGCCCTGACGCGCCGGTGCCGACGGCAACAAGCACTGTGCCAGGTATAAACAGAATGTCTAAACTTACCTGGGGTTGCACATCACGCTCCCAGGAGAACTCCAGCATCGTCTCCGTGATACCATCAGCGTCCGGCTTGTCCTCCGTCTCGACAGGCGGCGACACGTATTTGTATTCCTTCTTCAGGACCGTGTTCGAGAAGTACGGGTTCTCCTTGAAGTGCTGTCGTCCCCCAACACCGTGTCAGCCATCTGCTCCCTGGTCATGATCCGGCAGGAAACGCCGCAACCTCATTCCTTCAACAAGGACAGCCACTGTGACGAAAGGGATGAAGGGGAGGAAGAGGGTGGGAGGATAGAGGGAGAGGAGGTGTGTTTCCAAGTATGCATGACAGACAGATACTCACGAACTCGAGGGTGAAGCACCGCGACTCGGTCGAGTCGCGGACGAGCCAGACGTCCTCCAGGTAGCTCAGCGCCGCCTGGTCCGCGTTGTGCTGCGCGTGCACGCCAATCATCTCGTGGTTCATGAGCGCGACCGGCCAGAACTTGTTGATCGCCTTCACCACCGCGCGCCGCTTCTCGTATACCGGCACCATCTTCTCCTGTGCGCGCCGTTCTACAAGACGCAGGCAGAAAGGAACGCGTCGGGAGTCAGCATATCCGTCGTTTTACGCGTCGAGCCCACAGTCTGGGTTAGGGGTGGATTCGAACGTACCGAGCGCGAGCTCCACACGGGCGATATCCTTCTGGATGCCTTGGAGCTTGACGGCATCCTCGTCGGTCAGCTCGACGTCGCCGAAGGGGTTCTTCTCGGTCTCGGCGCCGGGGGACGCGCGTTTTACGCCCTTGCTGCTCATGGCGGTCGGTGTCGGGAGGGTGATGAGTAAATTTGTGGCTTCGCGCACGCGTCGTCTCCGCACGGGGGGTCTCGTCGGAGTTGTCACGCTCGACTTTCATACTCCGCTGTGGCGTGGAAATATTCCGGCGGTCACCGTCCTGCCTCCGGCCCGCGGCAATCGCACGAGTGTACCTCGAGCAAGCCAGCACAAGTCAACGATCCACATGAAGGGATTACCATAAATACATAGAATACCAGGCTGTATGTACCAGTGTTCCTGCCGAGACCCATACACCCGATCCGGTGGCCCTGCAACGGCAACGGGGCGCTCTTCAATCGAAGTGTTCCTTGGCCGGAATGGACCCCATCTCAATCTCGTCGAGCTTCTTGCTCCTCGCACGGCGATGTTCCTTTTCACCCACGCCGGCCGAGGCCGCTTTCTCCAAGGCGGGAAGCGCAAGTCCTTTGCCATGGTGCGCGGAACGGAAGCCGGGGCCGTCATAGTAGATGATGTCAGTGGGGGGCAGCAAGCGCGGCCAGCTGACGTAGTCGATACCGTGAATGAAGATGAACGCGGTGGAGACGACAACGAGTGTGACCCAGAGGAGGAAGTAATAGAAGAGCGAGTAGTCTGCGCGTGCACCAAGCCAGCCAAAGTTGTCATTGTCAGCTCTGGGCACTCACGGAGATGATGAGAGGGATGGCAAACACACCTGAGGTGCGAGGGAGCGTGAGGCCCGCACAGATCATGAATAGAGAGAAGAACAGCATGTAAGGCGGCTTGAAGCAGTTGTAAAAGAGGAAATGAGCACGCGAATCTGTCTCCGATGGCCGGTGCACCCCAGAAGACTTACCGCGCGAATGATGAGCGGCCTGCGATCGACCACTAGAGTCGCCGGGTTCCACCCGCGGCGCGGCCACCATGCTCCAGTCATCAAGTCAAACGCGTCCTAAACGAGTTGCTTGCGTTCAGCACGCCGGCGTCCAAAAACGACACGATTCACAGTGTGACCCTCACCTGTCGTGCACCGTCGAAGAAGTTATTTTTGAGGTACCGCACCACGGAGTTCCAGCCATCCTCGAGCAGGCCCTGACGGGTTCTCTTCCCCGTGCGTGTGAAGTCGGTCTTCAGCGCCCCTGTGCCAGAGTACGCAATCGAAATGAAGTTCGCGTGATCGGTCCACACTAAACGGAAACACAACGCCAAGGCGACAACGGGGTGAAAGGTTAATCTAGAGGGCTCCATAGCTGGAAGGCGTAAGGAAGGACGCACTTTCACGGAAGTCGCGGGTCAGCTCATCGTAGTTGTCCACGGAGTCGTTCTCTTGGATCACCCGAAGCTCCTTCAGCTGACGGTTCAACATCCATTTGGCGATAGCGCACTGCGCCACATTGGTACGATCAAGATTATCCATGCAATTCGTGCGAATAACACCGGTTTGCAGTTTGACGGGTTCCGGTTTGTTGGAGGCGAGATGGAAGTATCTGGCAACACTGTTTCATCGCCGTACGTCTGTCTCGCTGTAAATATCCACTTACCCGTTCTGGACCAGTTCTTCCTCCAGTTTCCCAAGGAGGACGCTGATACGATCCCAGCGCATTTTGCTGCACTCGCTGTGGAAGTCAAAATACTCGTATCTGGTCTTCGGCATATTTGACTATAAAGATGGTCAATCGATCCGCTAGCAACAAACATACCCCCACGTACCTCTGCCATGTGCTTCTCAAACGCTTCTTTGACAGGCTTCTCGTGGCCCTTCTGGTTCACCAAATTGACGAGAGTCTGTCCGCCATACTGGTTGAGATTCTCCTGTAGGTGCGCGCGCAATGCGTTGACCTATGCTCTCCTTCAGCGTCACTATTGTGACCAACGAACAACTACCAGCGGCACTGACCGTATCTTGGAGCTCCATAATCTGTACGTCAGGCTTGTATCGCAAGGTATTGATTTCTGCCCAGTACACTGGAATACTGCCACGGATTTGGACGAAGCTGAGCTGTGTGCCGGATTCATCCCCACCGACAAATAGGACTTGCTCCGTCTCGTTGAAGTTGGCGACATGCCCCTCCGAGTCCACGCCACGCCGGAAATACCGTGTACCAGCACGGTGACGAGACCTGCGACTGATGAGACCGAGACGTATCTGCCAGATGCTGATTTGCACCGGACGGATATCGAACGCTGAAGAGAGCGCACAAGTGAAAGCGGGTGTGAGTTTAAATGATGATAACGAGGTGCGTCTCGAACGTACTGCCGTAAATGACTGGAAGAATGTAGGCACCGAGCTGAAGGGGGGAGGGGGTCAGAGCTGCAGCTACTCCGCCATGGTAAGATATAATGCTGACATTCTGGTCGGGGTTGGTAGACGTGATGTCTATGAATTTATTGTGCAGGAACCTGGACGGTGGTTAGCCCGAAGAGGTGCAGATAAAACCTAAATCACACGTACTTATTCCAGAAGAACCTGTCATCGGCCTAGCGAAAATGTCGGCCTTTCCGTACGGGGTATATCTATCGGCAAGAGAAACTTACAATTTCCCATAGAGCCTTATCCCCGTCCTCCTGCAAGGATATCCACTGTGCCTGCAGCCTCCTGGTAATGTCCCAACCATAGCTGAAAAAGAAAGTGCCACCCTGCAGGTGTGACTGGACAAGGGCCAAAAGATGCGACTCCACGACATTCGGGGGGCTTTGCACAGAGACGTCAGGGTTGAGAGGAAGGATGTCGTACTCCGTGGCGCGATAGATGTTCTGCCGCATTATGTGGCCCCGCAACTCACGGCCGGTGATTACGATAATATATTCGGCTGCAGAACGTTTGGTGATACGGAGAGACAGGCAGGCAGGTAGACGTACACATTGCCAACGATATCATCCCGTATATGCCATATATCGTCTTGACAGAGCGTTCGGCAGTGGCGGGCAATGGGGTGTTGGGTGCTGGAAGCATTGATTCGCCCCAGCTCCTCCATAGACGAAGACTGCCACTCACCATTAAGTACGACATCGCCGGAATTACGGTATATCGTCAAAGACCGAGCCCCTACTGGCTCAACGGGCACGAAGGTATAAGTCTCGTTGCCGTCTATGTACCTGTCATGCCCTGTCAGCGCATATATGCATCACAACAGAACCAATCTTGCGCACAAATTCAACCTCTGGTGCACGGGCTTCATGGTGAAGATTGCGAGCAGAAAGGAGCGAGCAGGGAGGTGGGAGGGTATGGGAATGATACAGCACGGCGAGACCACCAACGCGCAGGCACTGAGGCACGCAGCGCGGCGCGTTCTGTGTGTGTGATTTGCGCGCCCCACGTGCGCCAAACTCAGTTCCGCTTCGTCCAACGCCTCTGGCCCGTGCCTCGACACTCGTCCACCATGAAGCTCACCCCAGAGCTCATCCAGTCCGTGCCCTCCACACTCAACCCTGTAAAAGAGCGGCAGATAGACCTCAGAGGTGTGTTCAGGGCCCCACGCGCCGAATGGCTTACTAGAAGTTCGGCTCACAGGATACACCATCCCTGCCATTGAAAACCTTGGTATAACCAAGGTGCGCGTCCCCGTTCCTCCATGCGTTGCTGTCGGGATGGATATTTATGCGGGTTTTGGGTCCGCCCGCGCAGGATCAGCATGACTGTATAGATTTCACAGACAATTCGATTATCGTCTTGGGAAACATCCCTCTCCTCCGCCGCTTGCGCACACTCCTACTCGCAAACAACCGAATATCGTCCATCTCCCAGTCCTTGCACCTGTCTGTGCCCAACCTCACCACGCTTGTGCTCACGAACAACAACATCGCCGAGTTGGGGGATCTCGAGCCTCTCAAGGACGTGAAGTCGCTGCAGTACTTGTCCCTGTTGGGAAACCCCGTACGGGAAAAGAAGTGGTATCGGGAGTGGCTTGCGTGGCGTATTCCCGGTCTGAGGGTGCTTGATTTCCAGAGGATTCGCGACAAGGTGCGTTCCATCGCTTTTATTCCTACCTGTGCGATCCTCACGGCACCCGGACGCAGGAGAGGCAAGCTGCAAAGGCTCTGTTCTTGACCGCGGATAACCTTCCAACGCAGCTGGCGACCACGATCTCGCAGACGGTGTCAAATCATTCGTCAAAACCGCCAGTCACGACTGACGAGCCCAAACCCGCGCCCAAGGGCAAGGCGGGCAAGCTTATGTCGAAGGAGGAGGCGGACAAGGTTCGGGAGGCAATCTCGCGCGCGACGTCCGTGGAGGAGATCAGGCGATTGGAGCGGATGCTGAAGGAGGGGTTCTTGCCAGGGATGGATCTGGTTGGTGCTTGAACTTGTATAATCAATGTGTATCATTCCCTCGATGGTTTCATTTCGCTCTCATTCCCCCTCACAGTGCACCAGACAAAGCTGGCATGTGATGACCATCCATATTACGATTTTATTTCCAAAGCAATAACACAACTTGAAGTAGGAATATACAATATACACACAAGTGCAGATGAAAGGGGGAAGATTCGTTAAATGACATTCTTGATACCTGCGCCGACGTTGCCGATGTACAGGCCGTGGAAGGCCAATGCAAAGAAAGCGGTCAAGTTTGCAAGAGAGCTCAGACCGTGCAGCTGAGCGAATGATTTGTTCAGTTGTTTCATCTGCTCCGAGACCTGCGAGATACACCACTCAGTGACCAGCCTGAAATGCAAAGCGCAAAACTCACTCCAGGCTCGTTGTAAGCTTTCCCCTCCTCCTTCTCGAGCTTGTGACGTTTGAACATGGTCCTATCGGCCGGTAAGTAACCCCGTCCTCCTGGTCGTTGTCAAAGATACTCACTTGCTGGTGAGCGGACCAATGACGTAGTGGTTAACCACCTGGCACAGCAATACTGTGGCGAGGGTGTATGCCTGAGAGACGTCGACGACGGCGGGTTGGTGGTAGTGCGTAAGAACGACGGGGTGACTCCACGACCAGAGACCGAGGAGGCCGGAGGATAAGGCAATGCTGATTGCGAAATAAATGGGGAATGTACGATGCTGGAGGGTTCCAAATTGCTGCCTAGGGAGAGTCTTTACAGCAATGACGCCTTTGGGCATACCGGGCGATGATGAGATCCCAAGTTCGCAACGCTGATTGAACAAAACATATAGGGGCGCATACATACCACCAATGAAGGTTACCCAGAGAGCTACGTTCGAGACATGAGTACCACATTACTGAATGGAGTGGGAGTAGAACGTACTCATTCCAAACAGCCATGCAAAGCCGACTTGATATAGTCCTTGCGCGCTGAATAAAGCGCGAAGTGAAGACCAGGAAAGGGTCGTAATCTCCGCCATGGTGGTTTCGCGGTGGTCTTCAGTTGCCAGTGGAGGGTTGAGAACTATGGGGAACCGCTTATGACCACCGACGGACTTATAAAGAAGACGTGCGGGAAAGACACGCAAGCAGGATGTGGCCCTGGGAAGAGGAGAGCGTCGGGTGATTGAAGCTGGACGGAGTCTATAGCGACGCGCTCTCCATGCGCGAAATCACGCTCACGTGGACGGGGGCGTTGGAATCCCAGATCGTCCCAGGCCTCAGAGTCAGAGTAGGCCTGAGTAGGCTTCCAACACACAGTCAACGCTCTCTTCAAAGATGCTATCGTCAACCCCGCTGACGACGCGCGATAAGCCTCTTACTGACACCATACGCATGACGTTCTTAGCCTTTCTTCCGTCGACACTAACATCACGATTGAAACTGTAGTTCAAGCGAGTTGGGCCAGCACGACAAGTGATCACCAGACGCCGCAGGACTCGCGCAGGTTCACTCATGGTTGCGCTCGCATTCCCTCCTGTCCCCTGCCTTGAACTTCCCTGAAGTTCAGCCGGTGCTACCCGAATTAGGGGGATGGGGCGTCTGGGAGGTCGGTGTGGTAGGGAGAAGCGGGATTCTTCCGACGCGCAGGTACACCATCGCTGAATCTTTCATGTACTGGTCGTCTGGCTCAAAATATCCAACAGGAGAAATCTGTCGATTGGAAAAGTAGCTAGTCATCGACGGTCAGGGCCAACAGCACGGAGTGCCCGAGCCACCTTCAAATCGATCTAAATCGATACCGCTCGTGCACTGAGAAGGCCGAGTCTTGCTACTACTGTAGCTATCCATACACGCACACGCGGTGGTATAGGCGACTTCGAGGATCTAGACTTGGCATGCGCAGTAGCTGCGAGATCCCGTTACAGTTACCCTATGAAGTGACGACGCAGAACCTTCAACTTTACTGGATCATCGCTATTTGCGTCCGACTCTTGTGGACTCAGGCCAGCCTACAGTGGCCAAACGCGGTCCTAAGATGATACTTCTTTCTTTACCCCTTTCTCTACAGATGCGACAAAATGCCACCTGTTCCCTCGCATCCAGCCCAGGGCAATCGCTGACCAGAGGTTCACAGGCTCGAGCTTCCACGAGTCGACCCCGTGCCACTTCCTGTCTACGTGCGCGAGGCCTGCGCGCGACACGTTCCACGAAGCTCAGGCTTCTTTACTGCACTAGCGCAGTTAGAAGCCGTGCGGCCTATTAAGAAGACATTCATTGACTCGACTTCCATGGTCAAAAATCGCGCGCAGTCACCTATATCATAGAACCAAGAGGCCCGTGGACTCTGCCAGTCGTTCGACTCACCCCTTCACCCCTTCCGAGTCTTTAGCAGGACGACATGGCCGCCATGCCGCACTCATTCGAGCAGCTGCTCCCTATGTTCTATCATGTATCCACACCGCATCCAGATTCCTCTACCGTCGGATCTAGCAGCCCGTCCACCGAAACTTCTATCTTTCCCTCCTTCGACTCTGAGGCAGGTTCTCCGAGCGTTCCTCTATGGCTACCTTCCGTGCTCTTGCCCGCCCATACCCCGACCACTTTGGACGACACACACTTTTCTGGCTATTCGGGGTGGCAGGACGATGCACCTCCCACTCCTCCCATGAACTACTACCCCGCCGCGTTTAATCACGCAGGTGTCCCATTTCCTGTTGACGGACTCAGCGCGTCGTCCCATATCGATGACCAGCCATCCGGGATCTTCGGTCGGCCCTGCCAAAGTAGTTCCCACCCGTTAGCCCATGCTCTGCTCAGTCCAGATCCTCCGTACCACACGGAGGTCTATCAGTCCAGTGTCGCGCCTCTCCATTTGACGGGAACAGCGAGTCTGCGGTCTATCTCGTACTCCACGCGCCTCTGCCCCACTGCGTCCCTGCGCCTTCCTTCGCCTCACATCCTCTTCCCCATGTCACCACCTCTTCTATCGCCACGGCCACCACTGGTATCCAGACCCTATCACCAATTTGTGGGTGCTGACGGAGTGAGGCGGTTTCGGTGCGCGCTGTGCCCAATAGGTACTTACTATGTTTTGCACCGCTCCTCCAAGTCTTGTGCCAGAAAAATGACTGACATTTCTTCGTACAGCTATCAAAGAGCGCTTTGGCAACTTCTGGGACCACTGGGACACCCATAATCCTCATCGCCAGCGGTTCAATTGTGATTGGCCTGGTTGCACCAGACATTTCACCAGGGAACGTGACCAAAAGCGCCACATCAAAAAGGACCACTTGTATGAGCAAGACCAACTTAAACGAGGTACTACGGGGTCCCAGAAGCGCAAGGGCCTACCCCGGAAGACCCGTGCATGGTAAGTCCTTGTCTGGATCATGCTTTGCTAGGGTTTAAAAAAGCTCATTGTAAACTCTTACTTCCTCGTAGATGGAGGTTCCAAATGGAATTCTCCATGCCAAAACCATAGGGTTCTCACAGGACGTGCAAATCGGGTCCCCCGATGTTACATGTCATGTCGAGAGCCGTATGATTTTGGACAGGCGAAGCTACCCCACGAACTTTCCTATCTACTTACAGTACTACCCGGACCAGATGAAATCGCAAGTCTAAGTAGATGGGAAAGTTCGAGGCTGGTGACAATGCATGTCATGTCAAGTCTTCAGATTTCCGCAGACTCAAGTCATTCACTTCCCCCAATTTTCTGTCACTTTTTGTTGTCTGTGCTGGTCTTGCTTTCCGTGTTGGTGTTCAAGTGCGTGTCCCTTGAAAGTTCAATCTTGTCTCCGGTTCCCGCGTTCCCAGATAGATGTATATACAGTTTGCTGTACTACCTGCTCTCGGTGTTGCGTGATGTACGATACCTTTTGTGTTGACAATATATGCTTGTGTTGTACGTTAGTGGCGAGGAGACTCTGTATTTTTACTGGTGTTGCTAATATACTTGATCATGCATTTAAGGGACTTCCTATCAATAGATACTGCGGCGGTCAAAGTCAGAATCGTGGGCGACACTCAGACCACCATGGTCTGTGAATGTTGTGTATGGGATGGTGCAAGGAGGTACATTTGCGTTTGAATATGCGCGACAACATGCGATGGCTAATACACACAACATCATGATACAGTTCGAATCACTGGGCATCTGGTGGGGATTGGGGATCAATGACAGCGTGAAGAGAGTGGGGAAGGGGGGGGGACTGTAAGCAAGCGGACCTAATGGAACCGGTCGAAGTCGGACGGCCGACCCATCATGCCCCGTCGCCTGGGACCGCCTCCACGATCCTCTCGGGTCGCCGTCAGAACGACGTGTCTGTCGACGAGCTACAGAGAGGAAGATGATAAGCAATGGAATGGAGGTACTACAATGAAGGCATACCTCGTTCAGGATGTTGGACGACTTGGTGAGGGTTGCGAGATAGGCGGTGAGCTGGACGTCTTCGTACTCGGTGTCGAACTCTTCGCGGAAGCCCCCGTTCTCGCTTGCGGGCAGCGATGCAATAAGTGCTGAAAGTGCGCGGAGGGTAGCATGGTCTTTCTTCGCCGAACCTGCCGACATGATTGATTTATTATGATTAGGGAGAGGCTTGTAAAAGGTGTGGTAGGGAACTGACCTGCGATGACCTCTGCAACATATCGCGTGAGAAGCATGATACGATCGTGGAGCATTTTCACGGCTGCACGCTGTGTTGCCAGGTGCGACTCCACTGCCCCACGCTAAGCACCTGGTTGAAAGACTAGGTGTATATATAGTTGAGCACTCACAGCTCGTGCCTCCTTCCCCGCCCTTTGCAGTCCAATCGACTGCAATGCGTTCTGCCTCGCCTGTTTCTACGGAGTAGGTCGCCTCGATGAATACAGAGCGAGACTTGCGATCCCGAATTTCGATGGTGGGTTCGTAAGCTTTCAGCGGCAATGATTGGCCTGAGGCATCTGAAGCTGCGGCGAATACTGTTGAAGGCTGCATGATCAGGAGAAGTGGCGTCGAACTGTAGGGTGTGAACTATGAAAAGGATGAGTACAGACTCATGCCAGCCAAGCTCTCAGAGCATTACCTGTTCATGGAGAGCGATGTGTCGTGATGAAGGACGTTCCGCCACGGTATACCATCCGATGAACTCAAGCGAAGGGAAGACTTGCTTGTCTACAGCATAGCGTGTTACTGATATTTCAGACTGGTGCATACAGAACGCGAGAACACATACATTGCTCTTTGCGAGTGACTAGGAAGCCTTGGTCGACTGTGACCCCATCGGGCTCGATGGCAAGTTCGAAGCTGTTCACAATCTCGACATCTCGGCCATTTTGGGTACCAAGGAGGGCTCCGAGGACTAGGAACACACGTTAGCCCTGGTAAAAGCATAAGAGTGTTATGCGACGCACGGAAAGGAAGCTGCGTTTTGGTCTGGAGCCTTAGTCGGGTAAGATGTTCCGAGATATTGAGAATGGGGAGGGGGTGCCTAAGGATTACGCGTCAATGGCTGCGCCACTCAGAGACAACGAGGACGAGGACGGACAGGGCAAGGGAGAGGCCGGACGTGGTTGTGGATGGCAGAACAACAGGCAGTTCATCGGTGTCCATCGAGGCCATGGTCGTCAGTGTCAAGCCGCGTCTCAGTACTAGTCAGAGTCAGAATCTCCGTCTGTCTCCTCGGGGCTGTAGGCGCCCAGTATGCGGATAGATGACGACACGTGCCTGCGGAAAGTGCCGGCGACGCGACCGCGCCTGCCCTAAACCTCATTTGTGGCTCAGAGTCGGAGTCGCGTCGCGCTCCCTGCTCCTTCGCCTTGTCTTCCCGCTACTAGTACTCAGTCTAGTACTCAGTACTCAGTCTCCAGCCCCTCCTCAGCTCTCCTTCTTCCCGCCATGTCTGGATATGATGCTGATCGGACTTACTCTTTCCGAGGGAACCGACCACTGACGAAGCCGCTCGACACGTCCATCGACCTCCCATCCAACACTGAGAAGCTCCTCCTCGATTTTCTCTTGCAATACCGCGTCGGTAACGACTTCATCTACCGGTTTGTCCTTCGCATACGCGACCAATGTAATGCTACTTCTTACGATGACGTGCAGCGACAAGCTTCGCGCGAACCTCCTCCTCAAGCAGCATCAGATCGAGGTTGACCTTCGTCATGTTGGTTTGTACAACGACCAACTAGCCCATTTGATCCAGGAGCGTCCGGGAGAGATTCTGTCATCAGTACGTGCCAAACAACTCTTGTCTCTCAATATTCTCTTGAATCGCGTATATAGTTTGAGGCTGCCGCCGCAAAGGCAGCACGGACCATCCTATTTCCGCTTACCAGCAACTCTGACGACGCGAAGGAGTCCATACCCAATGTCCAGGTCCTGGTCAAGTCGGGTCTCAACCTCCAACAGTTCCGCGACCTGACCGCGAACACTATGAACAAGCTCGTCCGCATCCCCGGTATTGTCATCTCCGCATCCGTCCTCTCCTCCCGTTCCACAAAGCTCCACCTCCAATGTCGTGCTTGTCGGTCGACCAAGATCATATTTCCCCCAAGCGGACTCGGTGGTCTGGGAAGTGGCTCAGATCGGGGGTTACCTAGGCGATGCGAAGCTCCGGAGGTGGAGGGTCAGAAGAAAGATTGTCCACTCGATCCATACCTCATCATCCACTCCAAGTCGACATTCACCGACCACCAGACACTGAAGCTGCAAGAGGCACCTGACATGGTCCCTGTTGGAGAACTACCCAGGCATATGCTTCTCTCAGCCGACCGATATCTGACTGGGCAGGTTGTCCCAGGTTCCCGAGTTATTGCCACGGGTATTTACTCAACCTTCCAATCAGCAAAGAACGTGAGCCCTCGCTAGCAACAGTCTAGATGAAGGCTATAACATAATGTTTCTCGCAGAAATCGAAGGGGGCTGCCGCTTTGCGCGATCCCTATCTCCGCCTAGTCCACCTCGAAGTATCGTCACCCGCTGCTGGTGGTGCCGGCGGCGCGAATCCATTCGGTGCCCAGTTCACGCCAGAAGAGGAGGAGGAATTTGGTGAGATGGCTCGCAGCGAAGGTTTCTACGAGCGTTTCGCGAAGAGTGTGGCCCCGAGTATCTTCGGCAGTCTAGGTTCGTCTGCTTGCACCGTTGTCTGTAGCTTCGAATGTACTGACTAGCGATCATGGGTAGATATCAAGAAGGCCATTACGTGCCTTCTCATGGGCGGCTCTAAGAAGATTCTGCCGGATGGCATGCGACTACGAGGAGACATCAATGTCCTCCTTTTGGGCGATCCGGGTACCGCAAAATCCCAGCTCCTTAAGTTTGTTGAGAAGGTCGCCCCCATTGCCGTCTATACATCCGGGAAGGGGTCTAGTGCAGCCGGTCTAACTGCATCCGTCCAGCGCGACTCTGTTTCGGTACGCTTATTGGCGTTTTCTGTTGGACTATCCTTCTGATGGTGACCCATTAGCGTGAGTTCTACCTAGAGGGCGGTGCGATGGTGCTCGCCGACACTGGCGTCGTTTGCATTGATGAGTTTGACAAGATGCGCGACGAGGACCGTGTCGCCATCCACGAAGCGATGGAGCAGCAGACCATCTCAATTGCGAAGGCGGGTATCACGACTGTACTCAACTCTCGCACAAGTGTACTTGCCGCCGCCAACCCCGTCTGGGGTCGTTACGATGAAGGGAGGAGTCCTGGAGAGGTGTGCACTGTCTACCAGACTTGGGCATGAAGCCGACGCTCACGCGTTTCACATAGAACATTGACTTCCAGACCACAATCTTGTCGCGATTTGACATGATCTTCATCGTGAAGGATGAACATAATGAGCAACGTGACAGGGTGCGTGTATTTAATAAAATGTGTCCGTTTGTGCGTTGACTAAAACCCCATGTAGATGATCGCGAAGCACGTCATGAACATCCACATGAACCGACCAAACCAAAACGGTGACGAGAACGGTGAGATCGTAGGAGAGATTGACATCGACAAAATGAAGCGGTATATCGCATTCTGCAAAGCGTAAGTCACTTATAAAACCATTACCCCGACTATAGCGTTTACTGTCTACACAGAAAATGCGCTCCGCGCTTGTCGGCCGAGGCTCAGGAGATGCTGAGCAGCCATTTCGTCTCGTTGCGAAAACAGGTGCAGCAGGTCGAGCAGGACAATGACGAGCGCAGCTCGATTCCTATTACCATCCGGTACGTCCCCTCTTATTCTGGGATCTCGTCATTCATAGTCTCATTCACCCCGCGCATATAGTCAACTAGAAGCCATTATTCGCATCTCCGAGTCACTCGCGAAGCTCACGCTCTCGCCAGTGGTGCAGAACCATCACGTCGAGGAGGCAATCCGGCTCTTCAAGTTCTCGACTATGGACGCCGTCTCTGCGGGGTCCGCCGATGGGCTCTCGCGCGGCGCGCTGAACGAGGAGATGGGGCGCATCGAGAAGGAGATCCGCAGACGCCTGCCTATTGGTTGGAGCACAAGCTACCAAAGCCTCGTGCGCGAGTTCGTGACGCAGCAGGGGTACTCGAGTCATGCGCTCGAGCGCACGCTGTTCGTGCTCGAGAAACGGGAGGTTATCCGGTTCTCGGGGCAGAAGAAGGTCGTGCATCGGTAAGTCTTCCTGGTTGCTGATGATTGACTATGCTGAGGCTGACTGGATGGGTTTTGCTTAGTGTTGGCGTTTGAGGTTTGTTGGGATCCTTGCCCTTTGGGTCTTTGTTTTGGAACTGCTATCTCATCATGCTGTAGAGTGTCATGTATCTGTATTAGCCTCATACGTAATGTAATACTACACGCCGTCCGCAAAGGATGCCACGTCACTGCAGGATCGAGCGTTGATCGTTGGCAGCATTTATGAGTGGTGGTGAAAGAAAGAGGGCTCGTATGGAGCCATTCGGTATTACTCGATAGTCCGAGACGTCCGAACCTCCGGGTCCAACTTCCTCGGCGGGAAGTTCTGCAGCGACTCCCTAACAAGTAACTCTGTCGTCAGCTCTCACATGCAGTACAGCACACACAAATAACACCCACGTCCTGACGTCCCAGACGTCCTCGCTGCTCTTGTGTGCCCGTCTACGCGCCCACCACTCGGCACGCCGCCGGATCCACACGTCACGTTTCTCCTCAGGGTGCATGCCCTTGAGGCTCATACAGAACTTGAACTCCTCCAGTTTGGGCGAGCACGTCGCCATCTCGCCGTAGCGGTACAGCGACCGCGCCTGGGAGCTGATGACTGCCCGAAACGCAGTTCGTGGTTAGCCAACAGCTTCTAGACTAGATCGAGCAGGAAGCACTAACCATTGCAGAGCAAGAAGTCGTCGAAGAGCTTCATGCATCCCGGAACATCTTCCGGGGTAGGATGAAGTTTCTGCAAACGCTCTTCTTCTTGCTTGATGAGCTCCGAATTTGGCTCACTATCTGCCTTCATATTCGAATTTCTATCAGCCTGGAGCGCGACCGGGAACGGTAGCTCGTTGTGCTTCTTGTTGGTTGTGGGCGGCGCAGACGGTGACGCGCGCATGGGGTGCTATGGGCGTCGAAGGCAATCACATTTATTCCTAAACCTAATCGTAAGCGTGCACAATAAGTTTTTCACATTGCCCGCCTAGCTCAATCGGATAGAGCGTCAGACTCTTACTAGCGGGTGATCTGAAGGCTGCGAGTTCGACCCTCGCGGTGGGCTAGTTTCTTTTCTTCTTTTGCGTCCAAAACAAGGACAAATCCCGACAAGCCTCGGTGTTATTATAACAATCTTCGTACATTCCTCCCGGCTATGGTTACAGTGTAATACATTACTTCGCTATCGTACAAGGCCACTAAACTGTGCCCTCCAACGGTCCCAAGACCACATCAACATCGCTCAATAGGAAACTTTGGCGGTAAGGCCATCGAGCTCGCGCTGGAAGCAGCGATGCTTGCTCAGCTCGTGCGCGAAGTTGGAGACGAACCCCTTTTCGCCCTGCTGGATGGTGAAGATGTCCGCAGCTGCAGACCCCAGGTCGTACTGGCCTGTTGTTACCACGCCGTACGACGTCGTAACGTTGTCGTTGCTGAGGTTGGCGGCGAACTGCACGCCTGGCAACTTGACGGCCTCACGGAGGAAAACCACCCCTTGACGCATGACGCAAGTCGTTAGCGCTGACAGTAGCGTGCCAAATAGGACCAAGGAAGCTCACCTTCGCCGAGCGCACCGATGGGCTTGCAGTGGCCGAACGCCTCTCGGACCCAGTGTACACATCGGCCGCTATCGGCGAGCGCCTGCGCGTGTTTCGCGCCGCTCGGGATGATGAGGGCGTCGAAGAGGGTGCTGCGCTGACCCTCCCAGTGGTGGTCCGCGTTATACCCTACGCCCTTCTCGACTTCCTCTCCGATGGGATACACAGGGCCGCGACGTGGGCCCACCACCCAGGTGGTCGCCATACCGGCCCCGAGCAGGGAGCGAATGGCCACCACTTCGCCGAGATTGAAGCCGTCGGCCACTAGGATAGCGATCCTGCGAGACTTGATCATCGGCTCCTTCGGCGCGAAGTCAAACTGGGAGATCCTAGTGGCTTTGTGGCCGGGGTTGGGATGAATGGCTTTGTCTGGGACCGGCCCACCAACATTGATCGCAACTAGCCTCGCCAAGTCGAAATCGATGTTTTGGAGGAGTTTGGTGTAAGATTCGTACACGGTGGGATCGTCGCAGTGGCTCAGCTCGAAAGAGTAGGCGGAGACGAGGTGCGCCCTTTCGATGTCCGAAAGGGAGTTGATGAACATTTGCGCTTGCTTGAAGTGCTCCTGGAACTTGGTGCCGCGCACGCGTTGCTTGATGCCAGCCACCTTCTGCGGATAACTAAAGAAGCGACATTATGCACGGCACGACGCATTGATGGCGCAGCTACTCACTCGGCATAACCTCCTTCCTTCGCCGGGACCGGTCCTGTCTGCTCGAAGCGGTTTGGCCAATAGTTCACGCCCTTTGTAATCTTGTGTCTCTTCTGTCCGTCGCGCTGATGGTTTAAGACCGGACAGACTGGGCGATTGATAGGGATCTCCTGCCAGTTCACACCCAAACGGGTGATCTGGGTGTCGAAGTATGAGAAGTTTCGGCCCTGGAGTAGGGGGTCGTCGCTGAAACCGATGCCCGGGACAACGTTCGCGGTGCAGAATGCAACCTGCTCGACTTCAGTGAAAAACTCGTCGACCGTGCGGTTGAGGATCATCTCGCCAATGATTTCCACGGGTACGAGATTCTCGGGCCAGATCTTCGTAGCGTCCAAGATGTCGAACTCAAAGTCATTTTCCTTCTCCTCGGGGATCACCTGTACGCCAAAAAGCCACGTCGGATACGCCCCGGTGGTGATCGCCTCTTCGAGGTCCTTGCGGTGGAAATCTGTCCAACACTCAGCTAAACAAAAGCACAGTTATCTCAAAGCATACCAGGGTCCTGTCCGCTGATCTTGAGAGCCTCGTCCCAGAGAAGACTGTGCACCCCAAGCTCTGGAATCCAGTGGAATTTGACGAAGAAACGCTTTCCTTGTGCGTTCGTCAGGGTGACTATCGCAGGACATGTGAAGAAATTTTCCCAGGACACAAAAAACCGACTCACAGGTGTTGACGCCAAATCCTTGCATCATGCGGAAAGAGCGAGGTATGGCGCGATCGGACATGACCCAATTAACCATGTGGGCAGCTAGGCTAAGGCATGAGTAAGATGTCCCTCGGCCGGAAAGGCACCGCGCACTCTCTGGTGTCAAACCTGCAAAATCCCAAAAGTTGTTGTGTGCCGATTGTCCCTGGGGAACTTCATTTTGGGGTTCCGGCTTCACGGCATGTATGACGTCGGGGAATTTGATGGCATCCTGGATAAAGAAGACGGGAATGTTGTTGCCGACGATGTCCCAATTGCCTTCTTCGGTGTACAACTTCGTTGCAAAGCCACGGACGTCACGAACAGTATCCTGTAGAGCGGGCGCATGAGATCGTAGCTTGAAAGGTAGAGGTTGTAACGTGGACTTACGGCCCCTCCTCTAGATGATTGAACCGTACTGAATCGGACAAACGTCGGGGTGATCCTCGACGGATCGGTTAAAACACGGGCGAAAGTGTATTTGGAGGCTCGATTGTCAAAAACCTGGGTGTGCACACATATAAGCGCATAAACAGTTACAACACACATAAAGGCATACCTTAAAGTAACCATGGGCACCCGCGCCACGGGCATGGACCACGCGCTGCGACAGGTTGGAGGACCGATCATAGGATGATTCCAGATACTCCGCCTTACCTCTGGGATGCGTTCGTGATCAAATCGCATGATCTTCTCCCTAGCAATCTGTGAAACGTGTTTGACGAGACGAATTGAACGGCAACTCTTTGACTATCATACCTGGTCCTCTAAGAGCGACGGCCCCGTACCGCGACCATCGGCCGCCTTCAACCTGAGCGCATACACCAGGGGTGAGTTACTGCACAACTCGCGCATTGTATAATACACACCAGTTGTCCGTATCTGACACATAGACTCCGTGGTCGGTGGTGATTCCCTTCCGAGGGGGATTTCCAAGGTCGACGGTGTCCTTGGCAAGGTCGACGGCTTTGGTGGTTTCGCCGGTGAGGGCGATGTACGCTTCTTTCACGGCGCCGACGGTGGAAGACATCATGGCTAAGGCAGCAGGTTTGTTGTCTGGCGTGCATGGCGAGAGGAAGTATATGTATGACCGAGCGGGGCGGACGAGATCGAGGCGACGACGTCACTGCGAATCACCGTTGACGAAGTGTTTCCGCTTTAGGAAGGCGACCGTGGCCATCCTGCCGACGTCCCTCAGCCTATGACGCCACACACGCCCGCCAAATAAATGCCTCCAAGCTCCATTGGGCTCCAAATTTGCGCACCGCTCTCGCTTCTAGCCACCCCGCAGTCCAGGCTGCGGGCGTCGAATGTTGTGCTTCCGGGATATCTCTTTGTGTTTTCGTTTTCGAATTGATGAAATTTGTTCGTTTGCACACGGAATTGTTCTGTATATTCACCAATAAACTTAGCCCAGGAACTTCAGATCAGGACAAGGATCATGGCAGACATACATGTACTCAAAGTACCCAGTGCAACCCACGGGTGACCTTGCCTTGTAATAGTTCGGAACACCTGTTGTAATACAAAAACTCTTCGCAGTAAATCCGTTGCTCAGGGTACCTGGAAAGACATGCATGGATTAAGATAGCACCAAGGACAGATTGCAGCGAAGAACCAACCCAGCAAACAAATACTCACTTTGGCTAAGGCTGGCTACATGCACCACTTGCTAGTGACGATGACCTGATGCATCGGGTGCCCTCCCTCGTGAACCGTACCGTGACGCGCGTTTTACCACACCGCCAGCTCGACCAGAACTCGGATGTAATATCCTTTACCTTCAAACTTGATGTCGGCTCGTCGTACAGCCGCAGTACACCCAAGGTTCAGATTCGGGTGATTCTGCGGCCACAGCCGGGACGTCATGCTTCTTTGACGTCCGACTTTAACTTTCACCCGCCGGCAACTTGACAATCTCCCCGAGACGTCCGCAGCACACTGAGATAGACAACACAGGGCATCGATGTGGCTATGGTCTATGACGCCGCAGCCGCGAAGCAACTGACAAGAAAAACCATCAAGTTCCAACGAAAGTCCAGCGGATGGCGGAGCACCGCTGTACTTGCCCGGTGAGAATTGCCAAGGAATTCGAATACGTCAAGGGAGCCCGCGTCTCTCCTAGATATGCAGTGCTGTGGCCGCTGCGGGCGAGGATACCCGCATCTTCTAAAAGTTTCGCAGTGCATCGGTGCGTGTGACCGTTATTGCTACACCGCACGGCCACGTTTGTCTCCTACATTGGATCAATGCATCACGAGTAAAAACACTGGCTTTGGAGATGGTAACAATGTTGCCCATCCGCTCACCTCGGGGACGGATTCGATGATCTACTCCAGTTCTTCCCCAACACGTGGAATCGAGTGGAACCCCGTGAGGCAGTGCAACAAAACCTCAATGGCATATGATCAACTGCACGTCTAGTTAATCAGCCTATCCCCACCACTGGGAACCCACCGAGTAGTCCGACGGAAAGAATCTTTAACCGTAAAACCCATGCCAAGGACCTGTTGCGAAATCTGAGACACCCTGAAGACGACGGCGGAAGTCAGCACCAATCGCATATTATTATAAGAAATCGGCAAGGTACGAGGGCCATTGACGTCGGGAAATGCAAAACGAGCACCTTGGAGTCTCACCCGTGTCATTGCGTCTGTCAATGTCACTGAGAACTGTACTTTGTTCTCACCAAGTTCTCACATGCACATTGCATGCACAGGTCGGAGGTCGTGCCGCAGTACCGGCGAGTTGGACCAATTCGGCGGGGACGGCATCGGTCATCAAAAACTCCCTGAGGGTTGCGCGACGGATCTGAGGCCAAGCTGAGATCTCGAAGGTGAAAGCCTTATCGCCTGTTCATTCCTGGTACTTAGTTATCAAACGAGGCCATCGGACCAAGGAGAGGGTCGCGGACGCACAGGGATGGACGAATGGGGGCCAGGCTCGCCACCATCCTGCCACCATTCGCGGATTCAGGTCCATCAATATGCTGTCAATGCTGTGTGGCCAAGGGGAGCTAACGTACTTAGCAACGTACATGAGCTTCGCTCCAAGTTGGAACGGGGAACCTGGGCCATCAGAAGTCGTCACGGGTCCACGCCGTCGCGTGAAAACGGTTTAGGACGTTACGTGGTTCCTGATGTCTCTCAGCAAGTAGTCTGACCACGATATCAACTCGTATTGATAGAACTGGGGCAGGAAGAGTAAGAATGTATCCGGTGCTTTCTCGCGACCGCGGTTGACCGAATGGACCGCGGTTGACCGAATGGGTACCGACTCACAATCATGAGTTGCCCACCGACCGTCAGAGGAGGAAGCGTGCCAAAATATGCGGATAAGTAATGAGGGCGGGGTCGGACTTGGATGTGTGTAACGGTCTGAATGGCGTCTTACCGATCAAGATTTTCGGGACGAGGATTCCGCAGTTACTCACGATGATGAGTACTCTTTGTGCAGGTGATGGATATGTTGAAGAGAACAGGCGCCCGGGATTGAGACACGCGGGCCGATGCTCTTGCCTCCCATGAAGCCCATTACGTCCGCAGTCCCTCGTGGCAGTGCACCCAGTTCCTCTACTTTCTCCGTCCAGACCTGCACTCGCCCTGCACGGCCTCCCGCCCATCTTTCCATCCTCGGTCCGTTTTTTTTTCAATTTCCGTGATTGGGGGAATAAGACAGGCGTACAACTAGGCAGTAGCTGAGCTCCAAGGGCAGTCGTGCTCCGTGTCGGTGCGGACTAGTAGGGTTTACCTCGGAACCCTCTCGAACATCCTCCGCTTCGCTAAGGTTGTGGCTAGCTTGCTATTTATTTATCTGATGATGATGCAGGAAAGAAAACGCTGTCAAATGTGTGTACGAAAGGATACGTCAGAAACGTGGGCGATCGGTCTGGATAATCTAAGTCCGAGCCATCGCTCCCTCAACTTACCCAATCTCAGACATTCTTGGTCTGTCTTCCCTTGTCCTCATCCGTATTTCTCCGTCTGTATGAGAAATATATCGCAGAATCAGATGCCCAGGGAGCCGCTCCTCCTCGGTTTCCTAGCGTTTATTGCGGCTGTAATAGATCCGAACACCTGAGCGGGCACCGACACACCCAACGCCGAGGTGTCTCGCTCGATGCCACCAAGACCGGACCACCGCTGTCGCTGGTACGCCTACCGGGAGCAATACCGGGAGCAACATGAACCTTGACAGCGACATCCAGCATGATAGGTCAATACAGGATGAGCAGAGGTCAAAGCTGCACCCGTGATGATCGCATGACGGCGTTCGTTCTCAACCTACCTGGGCACATTCACACTCCGTCTGCTCCTCAGGCTCGAGGCGCAGCTTCTATCACCGCCGGGCGCACGCCCCGTTACGTACGTTGTCACTGGTGCGAGTAGCCCCCCTCGTCCGACCGAGCCGTCATACGACCCTGCCATGCGAAAGCTACCACTCAGTCCTGGTTTCCCCATTTCCCCTTTCGCCTGGGGGGCCAAACCTGCAGACGCCGATGTTCACTGAGCGAGCGGTCCGTCACCACATGAATAGCGGCGAAATGCACCCTGACGCACCTGGACCTGCAGACACCGGAGCAGGGCACCTCACCCGCAAGGTGGCCTTCCACCGCATCTTGCGTCTCGCGTCTCGCGTCACCATTCATACCGGAGTGGTGCCAGTGGATCTGGGGCTTCGCCCCCACCAGGCATAGTCGTCGTGTTCGATGCGTGCCATTGTCAAGGGTTGGCTCGAAGCGGTTGAGAAGCGGCCCTGCTGACCGATAGTGCACCGCCTGCGTCTCACGTTCGAGGCGCAGAACTTTGTGGTCTCTTCACGCGCATCGGGTTTCCGAACATGGCCCCAGGGTGTTTGCGCTCACCTATTAGAGACCGCTCCGAGGTGTGGCTTCCCGGGAAATACCACCGGCCTCATTCGCACGGCTGGGGTGCTGAATACGCACCGATACAACGCCGTCTTCGAGAAGGACCCTGGTCAGGATCCGAGGGTGTGTCGCGAGGAGAGCAAGATGTTCACTTACTTACTTGACGATACAGTCGTGTTCGGCGCACTGCCTAGTCTCCACGCAGCAACGTTGCCGATGTTTCTCACTGTTCGTCCTCTGCTACGGAGGCAGTTATGGCTGTCTACCTACACGCCCATGGTCTGGAGCAGACTGTGTGAAAGAATGTAAGTGAGTATGTAAATAGACTAACGATACCTGACATGCACCGGTGCATCAGCCGCTGTCTCATGAGGTTGCGACGGCCGTATCGAAGTCTCTAAGAAGCACATCATCGTAAATCAATGTACAACCACCGCCAAAGGGCCGAGTGCGCTCACCTCTGTTTGATAAACGGCGCAATCAGCCTTGGTGTGTTAGGATTCTACGCAGTACGAGTCGTCGTCTTCGTCTTTGCCCCCGCACTGCCTCTCAACGGGAACTTGGAACCAAACATATCAAAGAAGGACTCACCCGCAGCATCTGCAGTACGGGAGCCCGTATGCATTGCGCGCCCGAGATTGGCACAGCCCTCGACCTGCTCAGCCACAACTCAGTCTTAATGACTGGATGTCGACACGGCCTGCGCACGTCTTGGGACTCGAGCACCAGGATTTTCATTGATGGACGCCGCCACGCAGTGCTTGTAGCTGCGTCGGACTCCCCGACGCCGCAGCAGGCTACCCGCTATTTGACGAGACATACGAAATGAACCTATGAGACCATGAGACTTGAGCATAGTGCAGCAGACGTGGAGTAGTGACATGTTCACACTAACGCGGCTGCGGCGCGGTCGCCGCCGCCCATCGCCGTCCATCGCCATCGATGTCAACATGGACCCACAACTTAGCCGGTCGAGTGAATTGCTTCCGGACGTCCGCAAAATGCATACTTGACAGATTTACATCTTTGTCGCCGCCGTTCTGCGGATCCAAAGTATACACAGAAGATCTCTGGTCGTTACCAGGAGAAGCTTCAGCCAGTAACCAGGTCTTGCAGAAACTGATTACTTAGCTTCCGCATATAACATCGCCTAAGGATTGTTTCTTCGAACCCTTATACACCAAAGCATCTTGTGAACAGCATAGGGACATAATTCGCATGTATTACGTAGACACTACAGCGACGACTGGAAGATACTCGAGAATAGATAATAATCAGTACGGCTGCAGCAGACAACGAGACGATAGTACTAGCACAAGCACACAGGAAAACAGTATATCCAAAGGAACGCATAACGAAGACCGACGATCAACTAGGGAGCTCGGGCAGGGTGGGGAGGGGGACATCCAACCTAGGCGTAGACGACGATCAACAGGGCATTGGAACGTAAGCCCTATCGACAAAGCCCACGCAAGATCGAACATCGTCGTCGTCACAGTGAGAGCATACCACGGTCGGAAGCTACGAAGACCTTGAACGGAGTCTCTACACCGCTAGACGGACGTGATTGTTGCCAATGCTGTGGTGACACATGAGCCAAGGAAGCGAGCGAACACAAATAGAATATACTCACGCAAACCAGGGGGGCAGATGCATAGAGATACAGCGCGTCACCACCGTTTACTTGACATCGTTGCACTCACAACCCTTCTCCTTGCCCTTCCCAACCCAGCCGCGACCACACTGTTCACACCACGCACGACGCCCGCTGTCAACACCAATGGCCCGAGGCGAGCTCGCCGCGGTGGCCGCTTGCAACGCGGTCACGGACTCAGCGCGATGGATGGACACCATGTGACGAGTGAGGTCGTGCTTGCGGCTAAAGGAACGGCCGCACGACTTGTGGTGACAGGCGTAAGGCTTGAGGCGGTTAGGGTCGTGAGTCTGAATGTGGGTCTTGAGGTTGTACGCGCGAGCGAAGGCTAGAAGACACAACAGTCAGCCATACAGGCCGTTGCTATATGAACGGACATTGCATTACCTCGAGGGCAAGTCGGGCACTGGTACTTCCTCTTCGGGTCGTCGTGCATGGTCTCGATCTTAGCACGTTGGGCGGTGAGCGAGGGATGGGACACGGCCGACGGGTGCGACATGGCGGCCAACTGGGGCGAAACGCTGGCGGTGGAACGGGCCTGAGGAGCCTGCGCCTGGACGACGCGGGGGCCGTACTTGTTGAGTTGGACATGCGCCGAAGGGTAGTAGTCGGAGGCCGCGGAGCTACCAAGCCGGACCTGCTGCGGCTGCGCAGGCTCGTAGTCGGAGAAGGAACCGCGGGGAGAAGAGTAAGGAGGAGAGTAATGAGAAATGTTGGGGACACTGCCCGGAGAGCTACGGATGGAAGGGGAGGCAGGAAGGGCGCCGAAGGAGTTGGGGTCGTCGTGGGTGGGCATGGCCATGCGCTGGAACTCCATGTCGAGCTGCTCTTGGGTGAGGGAATAGACGCTAGAGGTGTAGTTGGACGTGGGAGACTGGGCGTTGAAGTTGTAGAAGCTCTCTGAACGACTGGAGATATTGTCGTTGTAGGCAGAATCATAACCCGACACCGACTCGGAAGAGACGGTGAAGGTGGAGGGAGGCCCGAAGGTGGGAGTCTCGCCGCGGTAGAAGGTGAAATCGGTCGCGTCAATGGGGATGAGACTCAGCTCCGCGTCGAAGGCAGCAAGGGAGTTGTCGAGTTCGAGTTCGAACTGGTCGGGGTGAGGCGCTACGACGTCGAGTCCGGGCTGGGAGTAGCTGAAGAAGTCAAAGGACGGCTTCTGGTTCTCGGTGCCGTCGAGGGCGATGGTGGGGTGTGCTGCGGGATCGAGCTTGCTGTGGTAGGCCTGGGGCTCGAAGGCGGCGGACTGGGGGTAGAACTGGGCGAAAGCTGGGTCGGACATGGTAGAAGTGGGGGAGGTTTATAACTGCGGAAGGAGAGTATATGAGGGGGGAGGGAGAAGGATGGATTGGAGCGGGCAGATGGTGGCGAGGAGAAAAGGGAGACTGCTGCGGATTAGGCACACGTCTGCGTTTCCCACTCCCCGCCCATGCTGTGCCGCTCGGCAACCTCCCCGGCAGAGACAGGCGCACCGTCCCAATCCGGCTCCGCATCATCCCGCCATCCCCTCCTCACAACCAGCCTTGGACTTGTCCCTTTAATTTCCCCTTTTCCGCCCCCGTATTTTTCGTAAGTATTCCTCGTCTAACCCCCAGCCTGCCTTTCTGCACCTTTCTCCCAGCGACGCTCTTCCACGCCCAGAACCAGCCCCTCCCCTCGGCACCGCCCACCGCCCACGCGACGCACGCCATGACTCATTGTCCGGCGCGCCCCCAACAACTTTGACAGCCCGCGCCAGAGCTTAATCGCCTCTATCGCCTTCCAACCCCGCCTGGGAGCGCACCTGCGATTCAGAACACCATCCTGATCTGTCAATTTCCGCCAGACAATCCGCATCCGGGAGGTCACCCACCTCCAGGCGCCATCCCAACAAATATTAATCTCAATGGTCCACTAGCCACTGGCCCGCGAATCACAGCATCAGGTTCCAAGTCGCTGCCAGACGGCCTCTTTCCTGTTATCACCAGGCCGCGCCATGCCCTCCACCCGCCTCGCACAGCCTTCGCCCTTCCTCCCGCACCGAGTCCCCGCATTTTCCAATTCCCATCACGAAACAATCCCCCACCTTCCCTCGCTACCTCCTACCCAATTGTGATCATGGTGCTCCATCTCGGAATTCTTCGCAATTTCTTCCTATCCCTTCTGACCCTTTGACTGACCTAAGCCCTGACCCACTTACGAGACCGCGCCCAGTCCTCCGCGACTGATCGGATAACTGCCCCAATGACCTCTTCACGATTCGTTTCTACCTTTTGTTCCAATCCAGTCTTGTGAACCGTATCCTTGACTTGCCGTATATCCAGGCTTCGCTCACTCCGTGTTTCAGAATCATGCGAACCAACGCATTCTCGGAGGCGTATAGAACCTACCGACATTGTCGTCTCAAGTTCCGAGACACCATGCCCCCTTTGTCGTGGGGAACGCTGGTTGCTATTCGGAAGGGCCGTTCATCTCCGCATAGGCAGTAGCCCTTTCCCCTCGAAGCTAGGGTCCCAACCATCCGTACGACTGCTCGAAAGCAATGAACTTTCAACCTGCTCAACATGCGGTTTGTGTGCTGCGCTCTCGGTCTGACACAGCATGGCTGCCTCGAATGTTTGTCCGGCACGCTGGTAGCGAACCTTCACCGCGGATCCTTCGACTTCGATGATCTCATTCCTATCTTCGAGCCAGAATATCCAGATCACTCTCCACATCGCCATCTGTCAACTGATTCAGCTCTCCCCATTCCCTTTGTGCATCAAACAGCTTATTGCACCAATATTGCACGCTGCAATCGGTGAGTTCCAATCAGGACGTGACTTCTTGTGGCTCTAACAGAACGTGCCTGGGCGTGGTGAATGGCGACCACGAAGCGAATTTCACGAGGTCTCAGGAGAGTGGCCAACAGTAGCCAACAGTTCTGCCAGCAACGAAGATCAAGCAATATGAGACATACGAACAAATGGCCAATGTAGGTTAAAAGTTCACTCCGGGTCCGTCACTCCGGTGATCTAACATGAGCTTCCATCGACGTCGGGATTCATGCATATTCATGCCTGACCTGGTTAGCCGACGGCGTTGAGGACAAGCCAAACGTTAGTGCCCGTGCGTCCCCGCAGTCGAATGGCTTCGATTCCCTTGCGGCTCTAACCGCTAACTCTGCGTCCGTAATGCGCGCGCAGTGCGCAGTTTAGCAGCACCAATATATGAACTCTCGAGGTCGGCGGCACCGCTGCGGGGTTTGCGACACTTCTCTGGCTCTCTTTCCACCGGTTCTCACCTCTTCTCCACACCCAGGCAGCCTGACGAGAGCCTGACGAGAGCCTGACTAACCGTTGATCTATCGATCCGAAACGAAAGCATGCGCGTCGCTAAGCAGGTGATGGCATGGTCTCACCATCGCGTCGGTATGTGACTACTTACTGTATGCCATCGTGCACTACCAGAATAACTTAACCGAATACTCATCTATACTCATACCTTCCGGGCTTTCAATTCGAAATATACGCGTTCCACTCATCTTGGCCGGATCGCTTCGAACGACCGTATCATCAGGATTACGAGGGCCCGAAAATCCCGGACAACCTTCATGGGAGTTGTTCATCACCAGCGGAAGGTTCAGGATACAATACGACAATCACCGCAATGGATACCCTGAGACTGAGAACAGATGCTGTACCATTGCATCCAGTCTAGAGGGTCATGGCGCAGGCTAGAGCTGCACTTGGAGCATTGAAATCATGGATCTTTGGTGAGCTCTGCGCGCTAGGCTTCTATCCGTTCCGTCAGTGCGAGCCTCCGCGCCGCCCCTTGTTTTGGCATCCGGCCTGTCGAACTGGTTTCGAGCGGTGTTTCTGTCACTTTATGTTCTCTCGTGGACATACGTTACGTATCAGTGGCCACCACGCTTGGGCGGTAGGGTGCTCTGCTGACCGTGTGTCGAGCGCGCGATATTCAAACTCGGCGACCAGCTGTACGAGTCCTCCTTCCATTTAGCTCTTGGGATCAGCTTGAGATAAACAAAGACCTCAAAATGGGAAATCCCGACGGGTGATTTATCTTCGCCTTCGATGCCTAGACCTTGGAAGGCCTGTTTCCATGGCATTCGAGACCCATGCCGTTGACTTCGGGGTTCAGATGGTGGTACGGGAATATATTGATCCACCCCGACGTCAGGGACTGAACAGGTCTCCATGCCACCACGCATGGCCGACCGCTCGCGGTGGCGCACTTTGTGCGAGGCGTCCGATCCTGGGGAGGTATGTGCGCCAAACCGGTGCGAATACGAGGCCGCTGACTGGCCTTACAGCGCTCATAATAGCCCCTCGCGGGAACACAAATCGCACAAAGCCGTCATAGAAGAGAGGATGGCCCCCGCCCATAGGATGCTATACCCGACAGGATGCTGTAAGGCCAGTGTAAAGCCACGCAATACCTTCCGAGGTACATCGGAGGGACCGAGATGGCCGCCGCAAAGTGTCCACGGAACGATCCCTTGCCCGCACAAAACTTGGTCCGCCGTTCAGCCGCGCACTCCTTCATCCACGACCCCCATACACTATGCTTACTGCATCCGGCTGGGCGATCCTTCTCGGGGCGCTGATCATTCTTAGCCTTCAACGTTTCAACGCCTGCCATCGGCTAGGGCGCATTGGGTGGTGGCCAGACTCGTGAAGCCAGTAACCAGGGGACCTTACAAGGGTCTTGGAGGGCCGTATTTGAGTGCACGGGGATTGAACGGGGTACGTGATGCAGGATGTATAATCCCGAGGCGACCCCATCTCAGGTGCAACATGGTATAGCCAGACTGTCAATGTTGACACTACATTCCCGCGTCCCATCGGAGTCCTGTGGCCTCCAAAAGTTGAACGTGTGATAAAGTGTGTTTGTTGGGATAAGTCGCATCGAATGGCACAGAGTTACAGATGGGGGACGTAAGAGGTGGCCGATGTGCGCCATGGTGGTGCTCCGCAGTTCGCCCGGGGAGGTGCAACAGGCCCTCTCCTGGATTGTCGCAATCGCACTTCTTTGATGAGGAGGGTTAGTACAAAACGAGAAAGGCCGGGGCTCCAAAAGGGCCATGGTTGCGATGCCGGCGGGGATTTAAGTGGATATAGGGATGAGGAAGGGGGAAAACCGAGGTGGGGGAGAGTTTGATGGGGGACGCCTTATTGGGAGTGGGGATCAAGAGCATAGCCATCTCGTTGATGCCACGCCCTCGTTCCAGGACCCGAGCGCCCGTCGGGACTACAGTTGCGGACAGTCAAAGTCGACAAATCGGGGTTGACGCCCAAATCGAATTTTCTACCGGGCGCTGTCCCCGGGAATGGATTCGCAATGGCTGAAAACGTCCAAAAACACACCTCCGAAGTTTTTCCCACGACAAAATAGGGTGCGCCAAATTTTTGGCCCATTTCAACGCTCCCTTTGACCTCCTGGGGGCCCTTAGGCGCCCTTCGGACCGGGTGCCCCACCCTGTACACCGTAGTAAGCGCTCGCTGGGGGCCGGAGAGCGCCTTTATATAGGTTGGTCGCCGACCACATGCCCGACCCATGCCCACCGTCAGGCATGGGAATACACTCAGGCATCGCCCACAGAGCCGTTCTCAGGGCAGCATGCATTTTCTAATGAACTTGATGCATCTGCTGCCCAATCGGAGGGTTTGACGCCCAACTTTGGGAATATTTTGGCGCCAAACGGCTCGATAGAAGTTTTTGTTTTTGTTGGAATCATGTTCAGCTCTTCAAAAGGAGTCGATTGCCGTATTTTTCGTGATTTTTACGAATATTTTGAGGGGTACGCCAAATTTTTGGCCCTCAAACACTAAAAGTGGGCTAGAGAAAAATCGGCTCGTACAATTCCTTTCCTCCTTCCTCTAGGATGCGTAATAAGCTATTTCCCGTCGTTTCCGGCTATTCCGGAAGGCTAGAAAAATCGGTCAAGTTTTTTGTCGACTTTGATTGTCCGCAACTGTAAGTTCACTTGCTCTGTCCACGCGCGGCCCCCTCCAAGCTCTTCTGGCTCTCTCCCCTCCACGCGTTCAGCCGGACGGGCCAGCCGGGCAATATCCACTCCTTGCTACCATCTTGTTGGGCCTGCAACGCCGCACATGCTACTCTTCCCGTCCAACCGGCCTCTCCTTGTGGGGCTCCTCACCGCTCTATCCCAGGTTCTTGCGGGCCAAGTCCCTGTCCACAACGGCGTGATTGGCGGGGTTCCAGAAGCCTCAACTCGTGTCCTCTCCACTCCCGGCATCTTGGCCGCTACCGGAGATGGAACAGCCGTACAGACCACCCCGGGCAAATTGCGCGTCGTCGAGAACAGTGGCGTATGCGAGACAACCCCCGGTGTCTACCAGGCCTCAGGGTACGGCGACCTGACTGCTAATCAGAGCATGTGGTAAGCGGTTTTGTTTCGCGGTGCAGCGATTTGGTTAATTCGTTGACCTTTTATCTGACGGCAATCTTTTTTCCCGCTCCCAGGTTCTGGTTTTTCGCCGCCCGGGAAAATCCCGATACCGCTCCTTTAACGATATGGCTCAACGGCGGAGTACGTACCTCGGTCCCTTATGGTATCGTGCACGGGACATCCACTCAGGCTTCGTTCCTTGGCAGCCCGGAAGTTCCTCTATGATCGGCCTCTTCCAGGAGAATGGCCCATGCAGGATTACGAACGACAGCACGGGTGTTACGCTCAACCCCTTCTCCTGGAACAACGTGTCAAATATGTAAGCCTCACCCCACGCCGGGTCGGCATCCCACTGCGTTCTCCAAATCTTGGCTCACCCGCTCCCCACCCAGGCTGTACCTTGACCAACCTGTCGGCGCCGGCTTCTCTTATGGCAATGTTTCTGTCTCGACGTCATCTGAGGCTGCAGCAGACGTGTGGAAAGTACGTACTAACAACGTCCTCATTTGACAGACTGTAGACAATGATGATTTACGTTTATTGGCCTCAGTTCCTGCAGATGTTCTTTGCCGACTCGCGATTCTCCAAATACCAAAAGAACGACTTTGCCCTCTGGACTGAGTCGTGAGACCTGCCCATCCTGCGCATGATCATCTTTAATCACTGACCGTGATCGATACAGGTATGGAGGACACTACGGACCTACATTCGCAGCGTCAGTGGAGCAATGCTTTGATCCACCAAAAGACAAGGTGTTGACCGCGCTTCTCTCTCTAGACACATCCTGGATCAGAATGCCGGGATCGCGAACAAGACCGTGAACGGCACCACCATCAACCTCAAGTTTTTGGGTATTGGGAATGGGCTGACGGTTGGTGTCTTGTCCTCATATTCTTTCCTTGCTGGATCTGTAAGCATATTGACGTTGTCAACCTGAACCATAGGACCCCCTTGCCCAGTATCCGGGCTATCTCACGTACTCCGCGTCGAACCCGTATGCCCGCAAACTCACCGTATTGGCATTCGCGTCTCATTGCTCATTTATGGTCTGGCAGATACCATCCGTTGGTCTCCAACGATGTGCTCCAGGAAGCTATCAGTGCGTGGAACAGCACCGGAGGCTGTCAGGACCAGGTCAGCGGAATGGAGACCGCAATTCGCAAACGCTGACCGATTCTGATTGATGCTTAGATCGAGAGTTGTTACAGCACAAATGACAACAAAATCTGTTCACAAGCGCAAAGCATCTGCAACTCGGGGATCTTGAGCAGGGCATTGGGGTCGTATGATCCGTACTATGTTCTGAGTACAACCCCGGATCCCTATCCGCCAGACCTGGCTCCATACCTAGCGAGCACGTCGCTGATGTCGAAGATCGGTGCGGAGTCGCAATGGGTCATGAGCAGCGACGACGTCTACTTCAACTTTGCCGACTCGGGCGACTGGATGAGAAACTCGCGACCGCTGCTGGAGTCGGTGATCAACGCCGGCGTGCGGACAATTATTTATGACGGCGATGTGGTATGTTTCGGGTATGTTTTACGCGGATCCTGCCCGTACTAAACGGCCTCCAGGACTACATTCTAAATTACGTCGGAGTCGAGACCATGGTACGTTGATCGCCATTCTGATTCTGATTTTAGTTTCTCTCGCTTAATATTTATACCTTGTACAGGTCGACGCGCTCCAAACTAAGTTCACGACCGAGTACGCCAGGCAACAGTTTGCCAACTATACCGTCGCCAGCCAGGTCGCCGGTATGTACAAGAACGCGGGCGCCTTCTCATACGTCCGTATCTACGGCGCGTAAGTGATCCGGTTGAGTTCGGATGTAGCGGGCTATTGACGCCATTGCGCTGCAGCGGTCATGAAGTTCCTGCATATACCCACGGCACCCTCGGTGTCGGCCAAGCTGCTTTCCAGATGTTTTCGCAGATTATGAGCAACAACTCGCTCTCACCGACCGAACTGACTGCTAATGGTACCGCCACTGGCACCTCTACACCTTCTTCCACTTCCAAGCCCAACTCGTCATCTGTCCCTCAATCTTCTCTTTGGATATTGTTGAGCGCTATTGTGGGCGCAATTGTGCTTCTTCCCTTTGACCCTATCATATTGTTGTAATCGCTGATATTGTTATTCTCACCAGACTACTCTAAGACTACTGTATGTAACTTATGTACTCGGCATTGCTGACGGTCTTCTGATTGTCATGCAGAAGGTCGTTCAATTCCGCTATATATAGCATGAAGTATGTTTCAATGCATCGCCCGCCTAGCTCAATCGGATAGAGCGTCAGACTCTTACTAGCGGGTGATCTGAAGGCTGCGAGTTCGACCCTCGCGGTGGGCTAGTTTCCTTTCATTTTTGTGAACCCAACCCGTTGGTTAGCAGCGGAGCCGAAAAGAGTTGGATAACATCGAGGCACTAGCACATCGGCATCCGGCAACGTCAAACATGACATCGTCGCCACGAGAAGTACAGGTACACAGGTACGAATACATTCAGGTGCTTCTGCTCAACCAGTCCTACCCAAAGCGAGCATCACGATTGCGTATATGTTAGCAGCTAAGATGAAGAAGAAGATGAGATACGCAAGTCCTGTTACTACCCTACCGGACGCAAATGAGACGTAGGCATCCTCGTCGAGCGAAGCTTCTTCTCCAACATCATCCAACCTGTGCTCGTGCTTCTCGACCAGCGCTCCGACATGTTTCTCATTCAACGAACCCAGACTGCGCCCCGTAGACAGGTCGACTTCTTCGATGACATTGACATCGGGGCGTGATGGCGTGGCGCCTGGCGTCGGTGCTGTCGGAGGGCCTGTTACGGTGGGTAAACTGGCCACTTCCTTGTCTCCTGCAGGCTTCCTTACGGACATCACGGACTTGGACGACGACAGCCATATGAGGGGTGCCGCGACAAAGGGAAGCACGATGGCCAATGCCACTTGGGACGCGACGAGGAGGGTGTCGATGCCTGGCCGTCCCACGGCTATGGCGACCACGACGGACGGTATCAACCCGATGAGCCTGGTGATTATCCGTCGGAGGAATGGCTGTCAGAGCGGTCACATCCGGTTAGTTACGGGGCCATTGCTGCCGCGAGAATGCGCACGCACCGACACCCGCCATTCGATGAAGCCCTCGGAGACAATCTGGCCAGCCAGCGTCGCCGTGATACTCGCGGTCTGCCCGGCACAAAGCAGTGCGAGTGCGAATATGAATGCAGCCACTGAAGAGCCATGATGGGATCAGCCTAAATCCGATTCCGCTTTACGTGAATACTCCACCGTCGTACCTTTTCCTACGTGCTCCTTAATTAGGTCATGCGCATCGAACAGCCCTGCTGGTATGTTTTTCGATGGTGAGCCTGGTTCGTCTCTAAAGAAGACGGTGGCCGCAATCACGAGAATCCTAGATAGAACTCGAACTGAGGAACTTGGCGCAACGCGGTGCCTCGATGGACACTTACGCAGAATTGATTGGCACCGCAACCGCCAACAGGCTCGCGATGACATCTACAAGCCCATGAGAAAGGTGGGCCCGGATGAAGTCCAGCTCGTTATTCTGGCGTCCGTACTTGTCCCGGTAATTCCTCGAGGCGGCTATGCGTTCGGCACGAGAGATCGTGAAGAGGGATTGGAGCCACGCGCCTAGCTTGGCTCGAAGGTTCGAGGGTCCTGACGCCGTTGTCAATGCGGGGTCCGGAAGCGTCGGCGCAGGTCCAATCCTATCTTGCGTTGCGAGGTACGACCCTAAGAAGAGAGCGTGCGGCATAACGGTGGCACCAAGGATCCCCACAGCTGGGCATGCACGCCGTAAATTTGCGATCATCGGAGGATTACGAATGCGACATACCAGTATAGAGTGCATCAGGCTTCCTTTGAAACAGTGCTTTGGAGGGGACATAGCCCAGGAAGGTCTGGGGCCAATCGGGTCCCACCCGGACCAAGAGCACAATGAAGCATACAAACACAGCTGCCACCTACAGAATATTCAACAACATAGTTGCGGGCAAGAGTAACTTGGACATACGAGCGTTATAACTGTATATTCGAATACTTTAACTGGTCGTCCATGGCCACGGGAAGGATCCCCAAGTATCAAAAATATCAAAACGTCGGAAGCAGTTATCAAGACAGCGACCCAAAGTGGGAGAGCTGGAAACAATAGACACAGGCCTATCGCCGAGCCAAGGAGTTCTGCAAGATCGGTGCTGACAATGGCGATTTCGGAGAGTGCGTAAAGCGGGTAGAGAACTCCAAATCGAATGAGGCGTCTGTGCCTCGGGCGGTCATGGAGGAGCACTCTACAATGGGAAGCAAGGTCTGTTTGGAGCGCATCAGCTTCTCAATCACTGACACAGGCCAACAGGAGCGCGCGCACCTAAGCCAGTGACACAGCCCAGTCTAAATGAGAGAGACTGGGCGAGATTCCTGGCTGTTAACAAGAGGCAATGAATGCGTTCTCATGCGGCAGCGCGTACCTGCAACACCATCGCTCCAAGACCGGCCATGAGGATGACAAAAAGCATCGGCCGGTATCCAAAGAGGGATCCGGCCTGGAGATCAACACTCCAATTTCCCCTGTAGAGCGTTGAGCGAGGCAGTAAATCGGGCGGATGAAAGTGCATTGCTCACGGATCGAAATAGGCCACCGCGCAGATTATGCCTACCCCCACATGTTTAGTAACATGATGGGTAACGGTTCGGAAGGCCAGCGCAACGCGAGCACGCCAGCTTGGCGCGTCGCTCAAGGAGGGAGTGCGGTACACCGCGGCGCGCTCAGGATGGTCCAGGAGGGACATTGTGGGGAGGAGGGGGAAGAAGAGGGGGTTCCGGCGCGAGCATGGCGACGAGGAGTACTTGTCAGTGGGACCAAGACAGCGGGCAGAAACAGCAGAGCGGTAGCGGGCGCATTACAACCTGGCATTCTCACTGGAGCGAGCCGGTGGTGGTCAATGGGAACGTCGCCCTTCCCTGTGAGAAGCGCCGATGTCCCGTTTGTGCGGCGCTCTCTTGCGTCCAGCCACAGGCCCCAGGCCGCCCTTGCTTCAAGCATTGCTTCCTCTCCAACCACCACCGCTTGTCTCGCTCTGCTTGTCGGCCTCCTCCACCGACTATGGATGTGAATCTGCACCCTCCAGACGACTACAGCCATCGGTTCTTTATATGGCACGAGTGGATCCAGGTCTGGACGCTCCCGGACGCGCTCAGCCTGTCTGTATTCACATCATCTATCCTAGGCACATGGTCCTCTCACAGCGGAAAACGCGTTCGAATATTTCACGACATCGATGTTCTATGACAAGCAGAGCAACAACCAGGTCCTGCGGATGCAGACGATGCATACTGGGGCACCGCTGGTGAATGAGGCCGAGGAGCTCAAGTAAGTAGTAGCCCGTACGTTGGGTTTATTCTCTAATTGGCCGTATCTTTAGACGTTTCACCGGCATTGAGTTCGCGCTTGTGCATTCCGAGGCCCCGTCACTTTTCATCATCCACAAACGCGAACGACTCTCACCAGACGAAGGTGAGTGTCCGAGGTGAGTCTTGTTCTCCCACCAATCCTGAAGCAGCCAATGCGCAGTCCGGCCTTTAGCCGTGTACTTCATTTTGAACAATCGTATATACCAGTCACCAGACGTGTATAGCCTTACATCCAATAGACTTGTAAGTGGCGTTTGAGGTGTCCCGAACACACAAACTTATCTCCTACAATGACTTAGCTTGCATCCCTGCATTCGCTACAAAAGTCTCTAGACATCCTCCGCACGCACAGACCTGCATACACGCCTCGCACAGGCTTTGTTTGGCCCATCGTCGAACCGTCCTCCGGTGACACTGCAGCAAAGAAGCGCAGTCAGGACGTCGAGACTGCAACCGAGCCTGGCACCCAAGAGGCCGAAACACTGTCGGATGCCCGCGGTATCCCCGCTGCTTCTAGCGACGCGAAGCGACGACAGAACAACATGCTCCTTTTCAACGCCATGCGGACGACAGCAGTCCATGCCCACCAATCGTTTCAATTACCGGCAGTCCCTTCCGAGGAGACCGTCCCGGAAACACCTGCTACCGCAACCGCTGGCCGATCGTCCGTCACACCGGCTCCTGCGCCCGGCGGGGGTACTACGACCAGGGCACCGTCCATAGCTCCTGTTCCCCAAGAGCCTGCCAAAGGCCCGCCCGGCGGCGGCAAGAAGAAAAAGAAGAGTGAGCTTCTAAGTGTCCGCTTTCAGAGTCGAAACTGACTTGCTTTTGTGGTACAGGGACCGCCACGCTTCCTCCACCGGCACCGTAACTGTGCAGTATGTTCTTCGCTCGTTGCCGCAACCCCTGTCGGAGAACGACTGCATACACGTTGCCCATCTCGGCCTCACCTGGGATTTCCTGTCTCACCATCGAAAGGTATGAACTCGGGTCCTCGTACGCTGTAGCTTGCAATACGCGTTTTGGCAATGTGCGATAAAACTGTGTTCCCCTATAATGACACCTTCACATGGACATAGGCAATTTGAGTGCGCTATTATACTTCTAGAGTACACGACCCGGCCGCCCAGCAACGGCTTCGGGAACCGTACAGTCCGCCAAGCTCCTCCCAGCCCTCGGGTGGGTGACTCGGTATCCATATCCAGTGTGTGAACAGTTCCTCGGGCTCGGAACTAGGCACTAGAATGATGACATAACAAGGCGCAAGGATAGGTTGCGGGCAACTCGCTCTCGCGTTCCGGCAGTGTCGGCTACCTTCCTCCAACCCCTGTGAGTCTGCCGGTCAACCATCCCAGTGGGGTTTGCAACCCGGCACCCCGGGAGCCGACCGCACCGCCGCCGGTAAGAGAAAGAGGATTGGCGGATGCGAACGATTCTTTCCGTGCTTTGGCAGCGTCTTGCACTGCATGCACAGGGGGAAGCATGTGCGGAGGAACGTTGAGCTGCATGCTTTGTGCGGCGCAATCTCGGGGGAGAAGACTCACCAGCCCGGTCGATCTCGTTCACATTCGTCTCGAGGACGAGACCGCCTTGGATGATCTCGGCGAGGATGTGGTGTGCCTTCGCAATATGAATCCGGCGTGAGCCGTGTGCAGTGCCAGTGCTCGGGCACAAACGCAGCTCACCTCGTCGAAGTGGAACACGAGGTCGAGCTCGCATACGTTCTCGAATGCACCGTCGAGCGACTCGACGAAGACCTGTCGGCACAGCGCACGGCCGGATTAGATCATCTTGTTCTTCCCGCACATCCCTCTTGTCCCCGACCAGCACAGAGGCTAGGCTAGCGCAGTCGTCGTAATGTCCGCTCACCTGGATCAAGTCCAATATTCCGAGCTCGCTCTCGGCGCTATCGACGACGAACACGAAGTAGAGCGTCGCGTAGCTCCGGTACACGACGCGCAGCTTCTCTCCGTCATCGCCCTTTGGCGGCTTGAGGAACGCCTCGAGCTCGGGGGCATCGAGGAAGTTGCACAGGCCCGCGGGACGCGCGGACACGAGCGCGTAGATCTTCTCGACGAGGGTCTGCTGTGACTGGTGGATCGGAGAGTAGAACTTGGTCAGACGCGGCACCCCAGACGTGTTGACTGCAGACGCAAGGGGGGAACCGGAGGGGTAGAGTTCCGGGACATGATGTCAGCGTGCGCGGATGGGACGAGGAGGATGGTCGGACAGACGAGCACCGCGTGGATCATGTCGTGTTCTTGTCCTTGTTGTCGAGGCTGTCCGTGTTAATGTCAAGGCGGGTAGGATGAAGTCACGTCAGATAGTTGTTGATGCGCATACGATCGGAGAGAAAGTCCCGTCGAGGACGGTGGATTGAGAAGAGGTCTACGCAAGGTCTACGCGATCAATTACAATCATCCCAGGCTTCCTCAAGGGCTTCCGGGTGGCCGGGCCGCCCAAACGTCTATATGGTGCTGCGCCCCTTCCAGTTGTCAAACACGATGTTGGGCGCAAGTACAGCACGGTCATCCTTTTGACCCGCCGAGTCCAGCAAAACCCCCAGCTGCACCACAGATGCAGTGGTGCGACGGTATCTGACTCATTATCGACAGATTGGCGACGCAAGGGTTGCGTTGTCGGGAGCATAGTAGTAATGGGATCCGTTGAGCAGGATCATACAACGCCACTACTTGTCAGCCGCACCTCTGATGACTGAAGGCTAACAGAAAGATGGACATGCACCTCGGCTAAAAATACTACACGATCTTCCGCTCCGGAACTACGCAAACTCCAAACACAAACACTCAGTCCTTCAGGGCAATGGGACAGGCACGATGATCGTTGGAGGGGGAGCTGGCGGATTTGGAGCATCTCCTCTAGTGGGCTCGCAGAGGTGCTAAGTACAACAGAACAAATCAGCACAGAAAAGGACATGAATAGTCAACAACACGAATGGAATCACGCCACACACATTGAGCTTCGAGGCGTGGGCCGGCCTGTGGGTCATCGTTCGACAGTTGTAGCCGTACCTGCGGCTGTTGTCAGCGCCGTACAGAAAACTATGGGTGTGCGGTTGACTAACCAGCAGTCATCTTTGGTAGGCGACCCATCTGCAACAGGAATCACTGTCAACAACACGGTTTACGCGGCGAACAAGCAAGCTACTCACCGCCTTGCCTTGTCTTCTTCCACCAGGGCAGGAAGCGCTGCCGATACAGCTCCTTGATGCAAGCGAGGCAGTACCATTCGTCTTTTGACCACTGCTCTTCTGCAGGCGCATCATCGTCTACAGATTCCACTTCCAGGTCGACTATCTCATGAAAGACGGACTTCTCCCGATCGGATGCCCGTGGTCTCAGGATGTTGCTCTCAATAAGTCTGGTCTCCTCCCCATTTCGAGGAAGGAGACCAGGCAACAAGGATATCCTCTCTCTAATCGGGAATAATCCGGTGAGAAGGAACATGTCTGACGGATAGATGGTCAGATTGAACTTCAAACCCTCCCCCGAGACTACTTACTTTGTGCTCCCAAGAGATCACCATCGCGGACGGCTTGGCAGCGAGAGCCTGGACAGATAGGTCGGTGAGTTCGGGGTACGAATCGTATCCAGGAACGACGTACATTTGTCTCCCGCTCCGATGACCGTCGTCACGATGGCATTCGAGATCTTGTCGTGCAACTGCTCTGGCTTCACGTTGCGCGATAGCAATACGTCCTTGATGAACTCTTGGATTGGATCCCAAGTCACATAATTAAAAGAACCGCTATAGTCCATGTCGGTGAGGCTGCGAGCCAGAGAGGCCGGATCCACACTTGAAGTATGAAAAGTGGACAGCGGGGTTGCTTGGAATAGGAGGAAATTCAAAACGCAGTTCGATGAGGACAGAAGCCTGACGAACTTACCCCATGAGGCTCTCCATAAGCGTGTCTCCACCACGAATGCGGAAACATGGAGTATCTCTAGCAGCTCTTCCGAGGAGAGGGACTTGACGATGGCAACAAACTCATCGCGCAACTCGGGCTCGGTCTCTTGATCATTGTCCTCGTCATCGTCGCTGGGGTCTTCGTCTTTCCAGACAGCATTCTCCTGCACCATTTCGAGCCAAAGCCAGTAACGATACATCGCCCTGTCAAAGCGCAGAGCTTCCTTGTGGTCCAACACGCACTTCGGCGATGTGCGATCTTTCCTCCTGGAAACGCATTGTGGCTAGTTAGTTTGTGGCGTTACGACCGCGAAGACGCCATTCGACATCATACCTCTGGCTGTAGAAATTGCGTAAAATTCGGACAGCCCCAGCGTTCTGCTCCATAGCTGGTGTCAGGGTTGGAGATTTCGTGAAGTCCAAGATGGCAAAATGGTCTTCATCGGGAAGGCCAGAGATATCAGCTCGCGTCTGGAAGGATTGGTCCCATTGCGAACACCGACGGTGATAGTCTGCTAGCCGCGCTGCCGGGTGCAGAGCGTGTCCTACGACGTTCTGGGCGACTGCTCGCACGATGGACCTGGGGTGGGCTTTGAAGACTTCGTGGTGGGTCTTGGAGATCCGGGTTGCTGCAGACAGTGTGGCGAAGTCGGGTGCGCCTTCCAATATTTCGTGGATGACGTCGATAGGAAGCTGAGAGTAGGACATCTTCGATAATGATTCGTGTGGTGAGTATGGGAGACTTGGGGTCGGCGTCCCCTTTATACGTACTGGCTGCGGTGGATGCGAGTCAGCGCATGTTCCAAAGGAGAAATGCTGTGCTGAACTGGTTGAGGTCGCTGCCGATGGGCGGTTAACGCAGCCCACACCCTCCACTCGCAGTTTGATTCGAGTCGATCCTTCGAGCGACAACGTGAGTGCACGCCGGCAGACACAACATGACGCTACATGACTCTGCACCAGCGGGTGTTGTACATGTAGTTCTTCTACAGTTCTCTCAGAATCACATGTCTGAAACAATTCAATTCGAAGTTCAAGGGGATCATGCCGTTAAAACATCCGTCGCGATCGTGCGTATTGCTACAGCACATATCTCCCGCCCGTAGCAGAGCGGCCAAGGCGAATCCTGTATTCCACGCTTCGCGCCGTGTAATTAGTCATGTGGCGGGAATCTTATTGTACAGTAATCCCGCCAAGTGTGCGCCAATATGGCAAAGTAGTAAGATACCTGTCAGTGTCGAGCATATCAGGAACGTATGCATATCACATTAGTTGTGGCACTGTACTTAGCACTTACTTGCCCCAAGAAAACCTCAAGTAAGTAGGAACCTCATGTCGGCTCGGTCAGCATGACGAACCAGACGCACAAATAATTCGGTAATAACGATAAACATGTCGAGTTGTAAGTGCGTGTGACAGGGTGGGACCAAGGAGATGTTCCGACCGTGTGCTGAATCGAGTCTAGCTCAAGCGGCCAGGCAACATACACGTTGGCCGTACTCCGACTCGGAATCAGAAGGCACAGCAGACAGCTACACTGCTGCAGTGCGGTTGGCCATGGCGCCAAGCCCGAGCAAATCAGTGGGCAATTTACTCGCTCAGGCTGTTTTAACCAACGTCCGAGCGCCCGAGAGAATGAATAGACGTGCATGAATGATCGGAATATTGGAGGGATTAGGCAAGTTTATTGGGGGAGGACGGCACAGCTGGGATCGTCCGCACTTGACCACGGAGGGTATAAGAATAGGATGAGCGGGGAAACGCGGCAGAGGGAACGCTATGGAGAAGAGCACTTGGCTTGAGCTTGGCAGTAACTGAACTAATTCTGGATCAGGATGGAAAGACCGCTGATGCGCCAGGGCGGATGTCGGCTGATATCTGGACACGCACAGGGGACAGCGGGCGACCCAGGGCAGGCATGGGGCAGCAGGAGGTGGAGAAAGGGGAGCAGGAGGGGGCGCGCGGTGGTGGACGGAGAGGCAAGAGGCCAACGCGGCCGTCAACGAGGCAAAAATAGGCACGATTATATTGATGATAAGTCGAACGACAAGCCTCCGGTTGCTGTTTTGGGAATGCCAAGCCAATGTCCTACAAGAATAGCTACACCGCCGTTGCTTATTTTCGGCAGACGCCATCCTCTCCCCCTCCCTCCTCCTCCTCCTCCACCGCGCCCCGCCCCTCCTACTGGCCTCTTGATGCGGCTTCTGCGCTCGGTCTGGCATCGGTCTGGCTCTTCAGATAAGCTCGGGTGTATGGCGCGAAGTGGGAGAGCGAGTGGACCGATACGGGGGGTGACGGTGGGATGGGTTCCGAGCAAGTCTTGGCACTCTAAAATTACTCTATAGGCTCTTGAGAGTGAGTGTCAAAGATAGCTGTTTCTTCGACTTGGCTTTGCTCAAATACGCACATCTCCACAAAATGCCTCGTCACCAAGCCCGACCAGCCCCTGCACACCCTCCCTCTGCCCATGAGCATCCTCCCATCCCCACCGCACCTCCCGCTTACCCCAGAGCCCGCCTACGCTCTCAACCCTGCACCCCGCACGCTTGACTCTAACATGAGGACCATCCTCTCCTCTTCTTGGCGCGTCTTGGAACAGGTCAGTACCTATCTCTATACCAAACCATCTCATCCTGATGGCGCTCGTTTCCTAGCCTCCACCTCCCACTCTCCGTGAGATCCTCGAGGCCTACAAGGCCAAGGGCGACGGCGACCGAGAAATGTTACTTGCCATGTTGAACGCAAAGAGTTCCGAGGATCAGGTCGGTTCGCTCTCGCGCATACACAGCACCTGTCATCTTACCAAATAACCTGTCGTTATATATTGCAGCGTTTAGCGTCATATGCGACACTCCATCGCACAATGCTTGACATGTATCCAGGCTCTCACCTCCAACCAAACCCACCGGGTTTACCACTGCACATCCCAGACAACCACCACTCGCAGTCATACTCACATGCCCACCAGTTCCCTTCACCACCTGCGTCCTACCACCATTCGCCACCCTCCTCGTTTTCCAATCCATTGCATCACGATGTCCCTCGCCATCAACGAAGGCGTTCTGGATCTTCTATGCCCGAGCAGACTCTCGAGACAAGTGCATCCTCGAGCCAACAGATCCGCAAACGACGCCGTTCGTCGCGGTCACCTCGACCCCATTCCCGTGTACGACTTTCCCCACCACAAGACACCCTCCCAGCACACCCCCACGACCTCCCTCCCTCACCATCTTCCTCAGCCTCTTCGGCACACAGCGGCGGTGGCTCCCCTCGTTCGCGAGAATCGATGGCCATCAACTCCCTCCTGCTGAATTCCCATTCGTCCTCCCGGGACGACGACGGGCCGAAAGGGAACATGAGTTCCGAACGGAGCACGACATCCGCATCCAGGGAGCGATAAGCTTTGCTTGGCGTGGTATGTATTACCCTCTGCTTCCTTTGAGTGTGCGATATCCCGGTGTAGGATTACGTTAATCTCACCTAGTGTCTGCTGTACGTGACCACCGTCCCCTATCTCGGTTTGCCGTCGGTCATGCTTCTGGTTCTATGCATAGGATGTAATGTGTTGTCGGGTTCGAGCTTCCCAATGCCGTGCTCTTGCGCATATCGCAAGCTGCACACCCTGTTGTACTGTCTCATTCGCCATCGCTAGCGCTACCCACCATACAATGATATGGCCAGTTCTCCCGAAGGTCTGCCGTGCGTGATTGACCATCCATGGGCCAGAAAGAGAGAGGGTGCAAGGATGACCCGACGGGGCCGGTGGTGAGCATCGATATCGTACTCGTCTGCGTCGACTGGCAACCCCGGTGGAACGGTGACTACCCTCGCTACAGCTTCCATGGTGGATTATCGATTGACTCGTGTTAGACTCCACCTAATATGCCGGTAGCGAAACTCAAACGTGGTTGCACCAGCCTGTCCCGGTCCATTTCTAGGTCGCCCGTTCCCACTACCCCGCCGGGCGTGGCATGGTGCAATGCTGCACTGTATCGATATCGACCCATCGACACGGCGCCTCCCACCTTCGGTCCTTCGCACTCCCTCGCAGCACTGGTGCTATGTAGAAGACATGTTTAAGTCCGGAGAGTGTCGCATAATCGGCGCGCTGCGATTCGTGGTTGCTGCGGGGCCGTCCGGGGCGACGGTGTCTACGTCGTATGCTTGCTGCGTGCGTGGAGGATCGGCTCGGGGTGTCGATGAGCATCCTGTACGTGATCTTAGAATTTAAGTCACGACTGCGGGAGGTAGTGTGCTTGGGTGCTGCGACTGCCGCAGCGCGACCGGGCCCACGAAATGCTTTCCTGGTCCAGAGTGTGTTGGAAGCAGGACCAGTGCGCAGGTTAGCGAGATCTCCGTCGGGTATTGACCATCTGGTCCCTACGACCGCCAGCAGCCGCTAGCAGGACCGGATGTACCCAACTGTGATCTGTACATTGGCCCTTGTCTACCCGTCGATGGAACAAGTATGTAGCTGCAGGAGTAAGTACGGGCAAGTCGGCCTTCTGCAACATTCGCTCGTGCCAAACTGACATGGACACAAATCTCAAATCACTAGTGGGCCATATTTTTGGGCATACTTTAGTCAAGGTTTCGAGCTTACGGCGAGGCCTCGTCAGTGATCCTGACCACGAGGCTGTACCCTATGTACGAGGCAGCAAACACAGGCTGACGCGCCTACCGCAGGCTTGTCCATGACTCAGCGGAGGAAGTGCGCCTCCAACTATCCTCGTGCTACTCGGGGGCGCCGCCAACAGTACCCGTATACTCCTCTGCAAAATGTTCCAATTCCCCGTCTTTGGACCGGTGGCGGGCGACCGCAAACAGGAGAAGAGAAGCCCCATGGCGATGTCTGACCAGCCGGCCGCGCGGACAGGTACTTGGCAACGTTCTCGAACATGGTGTTCAGTGTGCAGTGGTCTGAGCCTTCATGCGCGCCGCCTTTCTACCACCATCCTGCAGGGACTGCCGCTCTATTAACGTGGCGCGATGCCCTCTCCCCGGATACACATATCGTCCCCGAATGCAGGGCCGTCTCGCCGGCGACGCCTTGAGGGAGCGTGGCTCGGATCGCGCTGGGGCGGGTAGAGTGGGCGAGTCACACTTGATGGTAATCGCTGATAACATAGTGTGTGTTTCTGCCTGACATGAACGATGACAGGGAACCTCAGGGAATTAGGAGCGGTTATACCGCTTGCGGTCCTGAGTACTGCCACCTCCAGGTTAACCATAGCGCCCCACCACAGGCGTTCTTGGAGGCGGCGGTGTCCGCAGTGGTTGGACATCTGGAGATCTAACACACCGAAGGTGTACTATGTACTGTGCCATGTACGCCTGCTGTGCGCTGTTTCACTGGCAATGGCGGCGGCTGCCCAGGCGCTGCAGCGGCGGCGGCTGCACAAGTGGCGCCGCGTGCTTCTCATCCTCGTGAGTCGAATTCATTTTTGAGGAATGCAGACCCAATTACCCTCGACGCAGACTCGGATCCTCTCGTGTCCGATTTGCCATCGGAGCGCTCTCTTCCAAGTCTCGTGGTCGTCGGTTGAGAACGCTATTAACAAAACCCGACGGGACCCTCGACTCATCTGGGCACGTTATCACTCTGGAGGCGAGCAAGGACCCTGTCCAAGGAGCTGCATGGGGCATGCCATCTACCAAGAACGTCGTGAAGCGGTGATTGCATATTAATATACAAAGGTGCCGCTTCCAGATGCAAGACCCTTCCAGGATCCGTCTCTTGGCGCTTCTCCCGATTCGTCTGCCTGTGTCCCCGCCGGGTGCTAGAGGGGCGACCTGAAAGGCACCAACGAGCCAGCAACTGATCTCCATGGGCTGTCAGGTAAACACAAACCAACGAAGACAAGAGGACCCTGACCCTCTTTTCCTGTGAAACGGAAATGAAGTCCCGCTCGGTCCGTTCGTCCTCAGGAAGATTTCCAGGCTCCTCCAGCACCGCCGGAAGGGGGCATTCGGGTCCGGCTCTCACAACTGAAACTTCTCTGGAAGCCCGACCATTGCGATCCAAGGTGCCCATGATCGGTTGGCGGTCGTATGGCATCCGTATGAAAAGTATCCCACGCGAATCCGGAACAGGAGGGGCGTATACGCGCACCGTTCGCTCACGATTTCTTCTGCGAAGGCGGTCTCCAATCTGGCCGATCCGTACTCCCGGATCATTGGCCTTCTCGCCTCGAGGAAAGGCCCCAGGGGTCGAGGCACACTCGTACGTCATTGCGAATGCGCTCCAGGGTTACGAAAGTGATTGACGTGCCCGGAACTTTTCTTATCGGGTTTGTGGCGGAAGGCGGACATCGAGACCTGTTCACTGCGCGAGATTCGGTACAGGCTCGTCGGGCTCCCTTCTGGAAGACAATCCTCCCATAGTGGTCGCGGGTGAGAGGTTTGAGCGGTTTTAGCCCATCGTGGCTGTCACAGTATCCGTGTAAATCGTGTCATCGCCTTCGTCCAGTATCGTATAGTACAAATGCGTGCAGGCACCCGAAGAGGGGGCCAGACCTGAGATGCCATAACAACCTCAAGAACGGGCCCCATCCTGCGATGGAGGCCTCCTGCTGGTCATCCGGGTCGTTGTCATCAAATACATCAATAAAAAAAGGGAACTGCAGAGGGCGAGTTAGCACCCAGTCCTCAACGCCCAAAACCTTCGCGAGCTAAAGTGACAGCACGAACCTTGAGGGTGGCGATTTGCCGCCCATAGTGCCACCATCGTACCGGTCAGAAGCGGAAGAAGCGGGAGTTCTGGAGGGGCCGCGCAGGCTCTGCAGCCCGCTTGCTCGACCTCTTGCTCGAGGTGCAAGCACCGTCGTCTGTCCAGACTCCGCTGCCACCGGCTGCGGTGATTGGTGAGGTTAGGGAATGTGGAAGGTCATCTCCAGCGGGCAAAATGCTTACTGCTGGGAGTCTCGTTCTGAGTCCACCACTTGGCGGTCCAAAGGTGGCCGCTGCAGTTGATAGAAACGTAAATTGAGTTTGCAGCGTTAACGAATGGATGGAAAGAAGGGCGCACTTGTAAGTGACTTGCATGCCATTTGTGTAAATGGCCGTGGAACTCCACGCCGCTATACCGGCACAGGATCCGCCAGACGTAGGGGAAGCGCTCGAGGATGTAGATGTTGTAGTCCGGGTAGAGGACGTGCTCGACTGGCTAGAGGAGGTGGTGGTCGAAGTGTGACTGGAGGTCGTGGTTGGCGATGAGGATCCGTTCGCAGAGCAGGCGCTGACTGCACGCTTCTTCAGCAAAGAACAGGGTGCAAAACGGGTTCACGTACTCGGGTTCCAATCGCCGTTGGCATCCGCACTAGGGGTGCTCTGCGACCACCACTTAGCCTAGCAAAGAACGACCGAAGGTGAGCATCACGGCCTGGTTCTATGGAAAGTCAAAAGTTCGTACCTCCCAGATGTATCTGGAGATCACGGAGATATCGTGCGAACGCGGAAAACGTGAGTCCTTCCCCCGAACATCTGAGATACTGCAGTGGGACTTACCCGTTGTACGACACCTCGCTGTTCCCAGTGTATGCGGTCCCTGATACGAAGGCGGGAGCAGAGCATGCCGGGAACGCGAAGCCAGTTCCGCCGGCAGCCACGAGAGCGTTCTTAGCCGCCAGGTCGTAGCGGTTGTTAACTGCCAACCATTGAGCCAATGTTCCGATTTTGGCAATTAATGACTGCTCACCGTATGCTTGGGAGGCATCCCACATCATCACACCTGCGGATCGATGAGATTACGCACCCCCATAGAGCACATGAAGCCCACCTCCGAAAGACGGGAAGCGATCGCGAGTAAGCTTCAGTTCGTTCGCAAGGGTCGCTGGATCCTGGTACCCGCTCCCAGCGGCGGTCGGTGACGCGGGAGTACCGACGAAGACCTTGACATTCTTATTGGGACTGATGGTCCTCGCCCAGATATCCCTATCGTATTGCCTGTCATTCTCCAGGGTTCACCAAATAGTAACAGACAATATTTACCAGATACCGAAGTTGAAACCCTGAAATCAGAGGATAATATTAATATCCGTCGTTACGACCAGCGCATGACATGACAGAAAAGCTTACGCTAGGGGAGTTGAAGACTTGCAGACCGCACGGGTTGTTGTCTGAGCAAAACTAAGTCAGGGTGCGAGCCGTTACCGGAACGTCCGCGTTTACTTACAGAACTGCACGTAGATCGCATCGAACTCGACGGCGTTGAGTACAGATCCGAGGTTACCATCCGGGTAAGGGCACTGCGGCGCAGCGGTGATATAGTACCTGTCCCATGAAGTCAGCACATGGGCCAGCATTTAATATCGCGTCCTGTGACTCACTTCTTGCTGGCGCCGGAGAAGTGAGAACGGAGGCGAGTGACGAATGGAGCAAAGCTGTTCCCCCCCGAGCTCTCAACGTCGAGGTCAACACTGCCGGTAAAAAGTTGGTCGGCACCGGAAAAATGTCCTTGGCGAGGAAAATATCTTACCCATCGAGCACAGCGCTGCCGAACGGACGAGTCGAACTCGAGCCGCCCAAGAAGTCGTTCCAGATGGTATCAGCGAAGGTCTCGGCCTGAGAGTCGGAGCTGAAGCCGACGTTGACACCTCCGCCACCGAGACTGAGGGTGAGGATCTTCCCCTTGGCCTGACATGTCTGAATGTCGGATGCCAGAGAAGCACAGTTGGCGAGGCCGGTCCCAGGGAAAGTGGCGTTGTCAACCGCGTTGCAGATCTGTCATTGAAGAATATAAGCTCGAACGTCGCATGAATCCTGTCCGAAAAGGACACTTACGTTCGCGAGATTGAGCACAGGCGCCCCGCCAGTGCCGAAAAAGTTGTTGACGAAGGAGATGGGGATCACATCGATGGCATCGTCCTATGTGGCCGGCAGATGAACCGTCAGAATGAGCTAAAGCAATTTATGGAGGAAGACGGAGATCTCACCTGGCAGTAGTACGACAACGTCTTCTGGAAGTTGGCAGTGTCGGTGTGGGTGGCACCGTAGGAATTCTGCCCCCAATAACTAGAGAAAAAGATGTGTGAGCTGGAGATACATTCGTGCTGGGACACCGGATTATCCTCACACGACGACCTGCGGAACGGCTACGTTAACCTTGAAACCTAGACTAAACGGAAGACCTGAACAGACTTACATTGTCATACCGGCTGTTATCGTAAGCCGTCACACCGACGGTCGCAATGCCCACAGCAAGTGCGGTTAAAGCTCGGAGAGTACGAGATTGCCCAGCCATGTTGAGTGCGAGAGCGACCAGTGCTTGAGGTGGATCAGTGGGAGGCCAGCCGATGCAGATAAGTACCGGCTACCCACTTCGCTGTTTATAATGGAACGCATTCGGAGAGTCCCCGCTCAACAGCATGCAGAACATTCGCAAGAAGGTATCGGCATCCAACAAGATTTCATCACGGGATGAATGGATGGACTTCGAAGCATGCGGCGCGCAGCCGGACCAATGTGGCCCCCTTGTGTTCCGAGGGTGGCAGAAGCCCAGTTAGCAGAGTAAGTTTGGTCACGGCCAAGTCACGGAGACAGATAGAGTGCGCGGCGACATAAAAACCATGCGTTCGCCTCTGATCGCAAAGGACAATGCGTATCATGCACGAGATGGGAAGCCCTTGCCTCCGGTGCTGGCTGCACCACGTGCCATGTGGGCGATACCACATCGAGATTACAATATCTTTAGATAGCCCCACACGCCTCCAAGCTGTCGTTAAGTACACGGTACTGCAGGCAACCTAGGCCTGCCGGGGAAACGACAGGTCTTGCGGTCAGTCGCCAGGAACGTCGACCCGCCTCTAACCACCACAAGCCGATCACGGGACTGCGGCCCCGTTTTCGGCTTCGTGCAGTGTTGCGTTCCTCACCGGATCTAAGGGGCATAAAAATTGAGGCTCACGGAGAATATAGTGGGCATAAGGCGCATACCGAAGTAAGGGTGTGCTTGTGCTTCACGCGCCGTAAGACGCTCCTGATGGTCGTAACGGAGCAGCCGGTCCAGCAGGTCGATGGCCTCGTTAGAGATGTATCTTTGGTTCTCCGACGTTGTGAAGCGTGCCCATGCTTTCTTCGGGTAGCTGTTCGGAGTTTGAGCCGTGGCGTTCGGGGATGTCAACGACGTCACTCACTTTCCGAGAAGATCATCGTACTGCGGATCCAGCGCGATATCGTACTTATCTATGTATTGATACAGGCCTTCGGTGCCCAGCACCTTGGTGATCTTGACCAATTGGTCGTAGTTGTCATGGCCGTGGAAGAATGGTTCCTTTCTGAAGATCTAATGGGCGGCTCAGCCAAGAGGCCCACAAGGTACACAACAAGGTACATACCATTGAGGCGAACATGCAGCCAAAGCTCCACATGTCCAAGCTATAATCGTACTCCTGGAAGTCAACAAGAAGTTCGGGTCCCTTGAAGTAGCGCGATGCCACTCGGACATTGTATGCCGTCCTTGGATGATAGAACTCGGCCAAACCCCAGTCAATCAGGCGCAGCTGCTCTCGCGATTTAGAAGGATAAGATGTAATGGGGATATGTCTGACCTTCCGCCGGTCATGGTCTATCATGACATTGTGAGGTTTGACGTCGCGGTGCATGATACCCTTGGAGTGACAGTAGTCCAAGGCCTACGGGAACATAAGCCTCGTGTGTAGCCAAGCTCGCGCCGCATACCTTGAGCAACTCAAACATGTAGAACCGGACGTCGTAGTCGGTGAAGCGGGGGTATAGTACTTTGAAATCCACATTATGAACATATTCCGTGATAAGGGAGGGGATTTTTGACGAAGGATCGCGGACGACATCGAGAAGAGCGACAATATTTGGGCCGCCGGCGAGGTTTTGGAGGATCTTGATCTCTCGCTTAATTTTCTTCTTCTTGACAGGTTTCAGGACCTTGATGATGCACTTCTCTTCGTTGACGATGTTAATGCCCTCGAAGACCTTCGATGTTGACTCCTAGTGAGTGGCGACGGAACCATTCCACGCCAATGTGGCTACGCACCTCGGAGTACTTGCCCCGCCCGACCTTCCTCACGATCTCATAGTGATCCTGTGATCCCCACTGCACCTGAAGGTTGTCTATTTGGGGCCCTTAGAGCAAGTAACAAGGGCGAGGAAGGAAATTTGACCCGACCATACTCGTACCATGAGGAGCCGAGCTTGCTGTTGACGTCTGGGTAGACACGCGCGACGGACTTGGTGGTAGACCTGCCCATGTGTGACGGGGTGTGCGAGAGAGGTACACAGGTATAGAGGAGATGAACAAGCAGCAGTGTCGCGCGGTGCGAGTGGACGAATGCAATCAGTCCTCGCGTCTCGCGCATGCTTTGCCTACGAGCACGGCGCTTCCTGTCCCAGTCCGCCAAGCTGAGCACAGCATCCATTCCTATTCCTTGCTCCCCCATGCCTCCAAACCCCGACCCCGGGCGGCCACCCCGCTGGCCACCCCATCTTACCTATCTTGCGCAGCCCCGGTACCACCCGTCTGTCTCCAACGAGCTCCGTGCAATCGTATGCCCCATCTACACGGAACGCGCCCAACCACCACACGGGCCTCACAGGCCACCAGTCGCGATCCAGCCCATTTCTGACCCATCACACCCCGCACACGGACAATGTGGGCTCTTTGCGGCCAAAAAGATACACCCACGCACCCTGATCCTCGATTACGTCGGCGAGGTCCACTGCGACGACCGGCCTCACTCAGACTACGATTTGTCGCTTTACCGCACTGGCGACCATATCAGCGTCGGTGTGGACGCACAGCAGGCTGGCAACGAGGCCAGATTCATAAACGATTTCCGTGGCGTCAAATCGAAACCGAACGCGTTCTTCCAGGAGCGGCGGACCGAGCGCGGCGAGCTACGCATGAGCGTATGGAGCGGGAGCGAACCCATCAAGAAGGGGGACGAACTCCTCGTGTCCTACGGAAAGTCCTGGTGGCGGGCTCGAAACAGCACAGGAGATGAAGGGCTAGATTGTAGCGAAGGACCAGAAAGCTCCGAATGAAAACCCACGACCACTATTCGGTATCTGACATACCTCTAATCAGAGTCCTCTGTTCACTTTTGTTCACTTACGTGGAGACAGAACGCCGTCGTATATAGCCCCAAGGCTCCCCGCAAGTCGGTGTCGGTGGTAAGCTGTCATACAGAGCCGGCCGCTAGAAGGGATGAACTGTCTGGTAAGTTCGCTGTTTCCGCGTCCATGCGCACAACCTACCCTCAGCGACCAACTTCTCTGAGCGTCAGAAGAGTCCCAGGCGACCACATCTCCCTTGCCATCAGGAGCCGAGGATGACTCGTATCCTTTGACCTCTCCCGCGAATATTTGTCCAAGCGCTACTACTAGTACGCTCGACTAGATAGTGAGTTATCAATCTTCTAGCGTTGGATCTACACACACTCAAGTACTTCTTGTGGTCGTGTTCCTGTGATCGGGGGGAGTTACGTATGCTCATTGTATTGGACCTGCGGTCGAGTCCAGTCATAAAAACACACGCTTTCCGTCCCCTCCCGGAAGATGTGTCTCGTGCGTATTCGCGACCTTTACTGAGCATTCCACATTCGCGGCAGCCTGTTCCTTCCTCTGGTGGAACCCGTGCAAGACTGGTATCGCTTCTTAGCGATGCACAGGAACCACTCGGTCGGTCGGTCGATGCATCAAGCAAGGCAATCCTTTTGCCTTTCTCTTTGACGACAGGGAAGATCATCGTTCACAATTGAGCTGGCTACTCCGACTGCCGAGATGCACCTCAAACGCGTATTGGGGCCGACTCGTTCCAGAGCAGTCGGATTATCAATAGCTCGTGAGTCGGTCCCCTGTATGCGGGGTCTGCCTGGGAATCTGAGCCATTGAACTCGGCTAGTGAGCTTGGACACGAGGGATGGCTTGGTCCGACCATGACTCCGGTTGAGCCACGGTGTTTAAAGTGTGTTCCCCCGGGCATCTGTTCCGACTTCCGAGTTCGCCTGGAGTTAGCAGATGCACGTAGTTGTAAAGACCCAGTGTCGAGATTTACCCATCAGAACCTGCAATATTCAGGGAGTCGTTACGAGATTTTCTCACCGCTACACCGTACTACAGCACTTCATTTTCATTTTATCAGAAGACTTGCGGGCGGGAGTCGTCCTATGTGGGGAGGCTCCTAGGACCTAGCGGAGTTTGAAACGTAGGACCTAGCGGCCCGGGCGTCTCCGGCTGCCTAATGCGGTAAGTGCCTGCGCTGCCGCAGTGCATGGTGCAGTTCCTCCTCGAATATTGGGCTCTCTTGCCCACTGAATGTGTCTAAAAATACATGAGGACTCGAGATGTGGTGTATATTATATTCTGTGTGCATGTGGAGCCCTGAAATGGGGACAAGGGACCTCAATTAACAATGAATCAGAATACAGATTAGAGGTGGTCTGTATTGGAAATTAGCATGAAATCAGCCTTCAGGACATGAAGTTAATGGTGTGGAAAATTTACTTGCTACATGCTCTACAATTTCGACCCATTCAATGTGCCAAGAGAAGCACAGACTGAGGGGGAAAGGCCACTGAGCTCAGAATAAGCGCCCGAAAGATGGGTGCACGGTGCACACCACCAAAGGGTATTGAAAAACATTTCAGGAATTCCAACGAGCTGGCCCTCTTTTACAAGACCAATTCCACGCTCTCTTAAATTTCCACAGCCGAGGCTCACAGGCTCGCTTCAGAAGGGTCGAGGTCCGAGAACCCCGGACTGCAACTAGCAAACTTTGGCGCAACAAAACGGGCCTGCCTTATTGGGGCGCATGAACCAAGTGGACGGCCACGTGGCGGGCACGTGTGCGAAATTTCCGGAATGCCGACGCGAGAGACGGTCGCCGCTGGTCGCCGTCGCTGGCCCTCAGCTCAGGACTGCACGCTTAGACCCTTCACCTCTTATCTTGTACTCTATAGACTGCCTCTCCTAATGCCTCCTAGACTGCCCTCCCGCCTGCTTTCGCTTAACTCTCGCCATGCTGCCTGTCGATCTCCCTCGGTAGCCCACTCTCGCTCCCTGGTCACCGGTCTCAACCTCCCCACGACATACCACGGAAAGTCGAAGCCACGGCCATTTGTTAGAGCGGGCCCATCGGTGCGTCGTCTATCACTTGCATAGGCACCGAAGCTTATGGCTGCAGAGAGCGTTCCATGCCTCGACCCCGAGCCTCGCACCCAAGGACCCTTACAAGGTGCTAGGTGTCAAGAAGGACGCGACGCCGGCAGAAGTAAAGAAGACTTATTTTGCGGTATGTCTATAAATGATTTTTGCTCTCGTTTCATCACCGACCGTTCCGATAGCTTGCCCGCAAATACCACCCTGATACGAACCCAGACAAGAATGCCCAGGCAAAGTTTGTGGAGATACAGGAGGCTTACGATGTGCGTCTACCGTTCCACTCTCCACAAATTCTGGGCGTTGACTCTCCGGCCTCTCTAGATCCTCAAGGACGAGAAGAAGAGGGCCGAGTATGACAAGTACGGCGCCGCATCCCAGCAGCCAGGTTTCGATGCCAACGCGTTTGAGAACGCACGCTCCTTCGGCGGCGGTTCTTCCTTCGGGTTCGGTTTCCAAGACTTCCCCGGCGCATTTGGTGGCGTTCGGGGTGGGGGCGGAGACCTTTTCGAACAGCTCTTCGGCTCGTTTAGTCCTGGGATGAACGCCCAAGGCCCCGTACGGGGTGCCCACGTCGAGACCACCATTGATATCAGCTTCATGGAGGCCTGCAAAGGTACCTCACGGACGGTCAACATTACCCCGATCGTGCAATGCGATACATGTTCCGGAACAGGACTGAAGAAGGGCGCGACACGCTCGACTTGCGGGAGTTGTGGCGGCTCGGGAACCAGGTCATACGTGATTGACAGTGGATTCCATATGCAGACTACATGCACCTCTTGCCACGGAACTGGGTCCGTCATCCCTCCTGGTGGTCAGTGTGGCACCTGCGCTGGAGTCGGGCAAGTGAAGGTCAGGAAATCTGTCCCGGTCGACATTCCTGCAGGTAAGCGGCATCGTGAACATTGGTACCGTGTTTCAGGTCTAACTCCAGGTGGCACCCGACAGGCGTGGAGGATGGTATGACCCTCAAAGTTCCCGGGCAGGGCGACGCGCCATTGGGCGGTAAAGGTCGTTCGGGCGATCTCCTCGTCCGTATTAACGTCGCTCCCTCGAAGATCTTCAAGCGCCAGGGTGCAAATTTGTATCATGATGCACGGATCCCAGTACACACTGCTCTTCTCGGCGGTAGGGTTCGTGTGCCGACGCTTGACGGGGAAGTCGATGTTCGTGTTCCGCCTGGAACGCAACCCGGGGAACAGATGATGTTAAGAGGTCGTGGCGTATCTCCGGCGTACGCCTCGGGAACCGGAGATATGCTCGTGACATTTAACGTGCAATTACCAAGGTCCGTCGACTCGTCTGCTAGGTCAATACTCTTGCGCCGACGAGATTCTTCACAGAGCGCTCACACCGCGGCAACGCGAGTTATTACAACAATATGCCGATGACGTGGATGGTCGAGTGACGGCCAGTTCTTCACGTCAAGAGGCACGTCAAGACCCGCCACAGACCACGTCCTCGGATGGAGCGACCTCGCCTAAGAGCTCAGGTAGCCGGGCCTCGACGGAGGCGGCGGCCCCTACAAACGGTACGGAACCTCCTCCGTCTGCGCCCCCAGAAGGCTGGGCATCTCGTACGTTGCAAGGGCTTAGGAAACTCATCGGATTCTGATTTTCATGTGGACTTCCAATGACATGCGCATCGTCGGCGGCCGTACATTCCAGAACCGTCTGCAGACGCGAATGAGGGCGACGCTAACCACCAGCGGAAACGAGACCAGGACCGCAAAAAGAGGGCAACGGCGGCGTGACGGTACCCAAGTTGGCGAACAGCTCCGAGGGTTACAAGCATCGGCTCGCGGTTCCACCGATAGCTGTCTGTTTTCGTAGGCTACATTCTGGAACTAATCGTTAGTACGTATTCCACTGATCAGGAAACGAAGTCGGACGAAGGGTCATGTGTGGGCCTCGAGGAGTTGTCGGCTATGCTTGCACGGCAATTTGGATTTGGCCATCGTGTCCGTTAGGCCGGAGAGCAGGTTGCCCGAAGGGGCTGCGGCGCGTCGCTCAATGACCGGAAATGGGGAGGGCACAGGACTCGAATGGACTCGCCGTGCTCGAATATTCTCGTGGAGAGAGGAAGCGCTCCGTGACTGTGACAGTAGGACGCATTCTGATTTCCAAGCTGGATTGAGCTGGGTTCGATGGCCGGGTGTGCGCATCGTGGTCAGTGGCTTCTTGTGTTCGCTATGTGGAAGCGATCGCCAATATGACCGCCGAGTTTCCCAGGTGCTGTGGGTAATAGGAAGAGAAGTACACGAGACCAGTTGTGCTGACCTGAAATTTCTCAAAAGCCGATAACGCGCGATTTGAGCAAGACACAGCTGCCATACCCGGCACCAGACGCGCCCACAGCGGCAAACCCTCGCCAGGCCCGAGGCTCATGCATCATGCATCATGCCCTGCCACCACATTCAATTCTCATTTTCCCTCCACCACCCTGCTCCCCCGCTCAGCACTTTCTTTCCCGACTCTGTCTCAGATTCGCAAGATGCATCTACGTAAACCCCTGTGATGGCTTAGTCCCAGCGTCCCCTGCCCACTCTCCGGTCTTCTCAAAGCCGCAGGTTATCATGTCCGTCACCAACAAGGCCCGTTCCTGGGGCCCAGGACCATGGCTCCGGGCAAGCAGTCTTTGCATCCCCAAACATGGCGCCTACCAAGAACTTCTTAGATCTACTGTTGGCGACCTTTCGAATCTCCGAAAAAGAGGGTTCAAAACGCCCCCGAGATTCCTCAGTGAGTTCTCAATTACTAGGATCCTTTTTGCCTAAGTTCACACAGAGATGTCTCGGCCCACAGATCATGGCATTTCCTCGCCAATTTTGCAGCGTGGAGCGGGCGATCGCTCATCCCTCCCTGCGACTACATTACATAGTTGACACGTCAAGGTTGAGGTTGCACTTCGTATAAAGATGCTGCACGGCCATGGCCTCTCCCCGAACACATCCTGCAGCTCCCTAAACCGGTCAGAGAGTCCCCCCTCCTGCTCTCAGACATGACACACAAGCTCGTCTACTCCACATCCCACTCTGAAAAGGACGTACTGTCCATGTCCAACTCGGCATCGTCGGTGTCGGGTTGCTCGTCACAGACATCCACATCCCGCGCGTCATTCGATTCGTCACACGCAGCGAGCGAGTGTTCTTCCCCCACCGTCGCGCCGACTCCGACTCCGAAAACAACGTCAAGCGATACGCTCGTGGCGTATGACGCTCGCAAAGGCTCGCGGCCGTCGACAACTCGGCTGGCGGTAACGCATGCGGGGTGAGTAGCATTAGTCCCTGAGCGCATAACGTGCGCCGGAGTTCGCTGACCGGGACGCTCGCAGCGCTGCCCTAACTCTATTTCTTGCGACGACAGACGCGGTGAGATCTGCATCCACGTCCAGACCCTGGTGCCCGTCGGCTGACCCGGCCCGACAGACCATCGTCTCCACCACCCTACCCACCATTACGAACGAGTTCAACGCCAATCAGGCGGAATACACTTGGGTCTGTGTGACGTACATGCTAACCCAGACCGCCTTCCAACCTCTCTATGGGAAGCTCTCGGATCTCATAGGTCGGACGGTCAGTGCTTCTCCATAGACGGCCACGAGTGCATCGTTCTGATGCGACGGCCTTTAGACGGTCTTGTACGCTAGTATTTTTATTTTTGCCGCAGGCTCTGCGCTCTGTGGTGCCGCACAGGTACGCCTGTGTCCCGTCCTAGGCTTTGTGACTCGTCCACTGATCTCTCTCACCAACTGCCAAAGACAATTACGTGGTTAATACTTGCACGAGCCATCGCTGGTGTAGGAGGCGGCGGTATCGTCTCTCTGGTCTGGACCATTACGTCAGAGATCGTCGACGTCCGCAATCAGGCCAAGTGGTCCCAGGCGCTGAGCCTCACTTGGGCCTGTTCGGCCGTCGCGGGACCGCTCCTGGGCGGAGTCTTCAGCGGTGAGCGAAAGCAGGACACCTAGATATTGCCTACCACAACCCAACGCTGACTCAATACCATGCAGAGACAAGCGGCTCCCTCAACTGGAGATGGGCATGTACGTCTCAGTCATTTAAGTCATGCGCACTGCGTCCGCTGATTTCACGCCCATACGCACAGTCTACATTAACCTCCCTGTGTGCGCCTTCGCCTTCGTGGTCCTATGGCTATCTTTGCGCCATACATACGTCGGCGATGCTCACCAGGTCTCATGGAGTCATTTCGGACGAACGTTCGACTTTATTGGACTGTGGGTGACGAGTGCTACACATTGGAGCCAACGCAGCTGACCGGGTCTCCCGGACAGGCTCCTCTTCATGGGAGGAAGTTGCTGCATTGTGATCGGGTTCAATTTCGCTACCCAGATGGGATGTGAGTCTTATTTCCCGCTCCCGTGACACGATCCTGTTGACTTTAGAACCTCAGGGGCCTCTGCTTCGACGCTGGTATTGATCGTTACTGGTATTGTCGTTCTGCTTCTGGGCGCCATATATGAAGTCCGGACAAAACGCGATGCGCTCTTTCCCCCGATTGCTTTCAAAGATCGCACGATCAGTACGCACGCGACTTTAGGTTCTTCTCGGGAAGCATTCCCTCACATTGAGTTACAGTGATTACCCTTGTGGTAACCTTCCTCCACAACCTGGCATTCAATGCCGGGACATTCTATCTGGCGCTGTACTTCCAGGTGAGAGTGTTCCTCTTGTTTCTCGTCGTCTGGCCGCTGATCGGCGCGCAGGCCGTAAATGGTATGTCTCCCCTCGAGGCGGGGATGACTATGCTGCCATACTCGCTTGGATCCTCGCTCGCCTCGATGCCCAGTGAGTCGAGTTCGTCCCTGCAGCACTTTACATCAACACTGACGCCAACGTCGGCTCAGCTGCCTGGCTCATTGGGCACTATCAGCGGCGTAGCCTCGACACCGCCTGTCAAAAGTATATCATCTGCTCAGGCCTGGCCGTGTCCTCGGTCGGATTCGGTACGGGTGCTCCATTGTCTTCACCACCAGCACGGCGGGTGCTAACGAAGCGCAAGGCCTCATGATGTTAATGTCTGACGCCAGCCCAAGGAGCACCCAGGTCGCGTTCCCACTGATTGCCGGCGTGGGTTTGGGCATGCTCTTCCACGCGCCGTACCAGGTCTTTACGCGTGCGTTGCGGCGTCAAGATGTTGCAGCAGGGACGAGTGCGTTCTTCCTCGTCCGATTCACAGGCGCGACGGTCGGCCTGGTAAGTTTTCTGTGCTTCCCTCCCCGCGCAACGTCTGCCGTCGCCGCTCGCTCACCCTAAGACTTCGCCAGGCCGTCGCGGGGGCCGTCTTCCGCGGCCAGCTGTCCGAGACGCTGCCTGCCGGCGTGAGCGCGTCCTCCGTTCTCGAATCACTTGACGTCCTCCAATCCCGGAGCGACTGGCCAGCCATCCTGCGTTCGCTGACGCTCGCAATCAAGGTGCGGGTTCCGGTATTCCGTGACATCCCGCCCGACTGAATTGCCCCCTCTCCGCGTACAGGCCATCTGGGCTGTCTGCTGTCCATGCCTCGGAACGGCTCTGCTGGTCAGTCCCCTTCGTCGCGCGTCACGCTCTGCATTGCAAAAGCTGACTGGGCTCGCCGCTGCACGGGCTAGATCTCGCTGTTTACACGTAAGATCTCCAGCGACGAAACCGCGGCGCCGGCAGATGGGGAGAAGTCGCCCCGTGCGCCTGCGGGGCTGCCGCCCGTTGTGGCGTTGGAAGGAGCGTGAACGGCTGGGGGGTCGGAATGGGTTAGTCCGCCTCGTGGTCGTGTTCAATCAATGCTTGGACTTCTGCACACTTCTCGGTATCCTTATTGCCATTCTCCTGCACGTTGGCGGACGCTTCCAGATTCCTGCAGTATAGAGCTTGCGTGTGATAGACACCAAAATACGGAACGTCTGTAGCAACGGGCCCCGTCCCACGGAGGGTGTCGTAACGACTGCGGGGTAGATCGGAGAAGGCAGAGCTTAGAGCTTAGCTGCCGACTGGGACAAGGAAAAAGACTCGGAGATCGGTATCGACGCCTGCGAGCCGATCCGTGGTAATGGAGGGCGCAAGAATTTGGGCCTTCTTGATCGTGAGTGTAGAGGTGGGCCCGGAACAGCGGGGCGAAGCCGCAGGCGAATTCGAAGCCGCGCGCGGAAGTTTTGGGTCGTCGCATAAACCCCATGAGGCTACTGTCCAACTATCGCCTGCGAAGCTTTAGGCATAATCGTCGCGTAGGCTTCCGCGAAAGTGATGCCTCGCGGCACGCCTCAGGGGACGCGCGAAGGAGGGGAAGGCGGGCCCTGTGCATCAGGCGAGGAGAGGATGGCGTGCTGCAGGGGGCCTGCGCATGGGGGGCGGGCCTGGGTCATGGGCGGAGAGCCCAAAAAGGCGGCGGTGAATTGATTGCGGCCAGGGCCTTCGCGAGATTGGCATTGAGATAAAGTTCCAACAGAGGTAAGACAGGCGGGGCACCGCATACGTCCTGAGCATCACAGACTCTGAGCATTGCGGAGACAGGGAGCCTGATGCCGGTGGGCGTACAAGATTCGATCGTGCGCGTCGTCACCCTCGTTCGGGGCCTTTGAGAAGGCACATACGAGTCGGCACGGGCGTTGTGAGTGTGAGGGGCAAGGGCGTACCAAACCCAACGGCGTCTTGGCAGCTTGTACGTCCGCACCCCCAGGGACATGGCTTGTGAAGAGCAGAGACGTCCGAGCGATGGACAGGTCGAGCTCGAAACCGAGCAACAGCAGTGACGACATCGTCTAAGGACGGCCTCCGTCCTTCAGGGGAGCAGGGTCGATAACGGATGGTTGTCAACGGCATAGCGAGAATCGATAACCGACTCGGCCATGTGGATGTTCGATAACCGTTTGAAGAGGCCGGGGGGAATGAGGGGCCTGGACTGGGTGAACCATGTTTGGCGAAGGAGGATTGAATTGGCCGACAGTCCGGGACTGATCTTACGGGACGCAAAGAGGAGATGCTTACGACATGGGGACGTGTAGGAAGGGCCGGACACTGGAGAGACACCGGATGTCAGCGCACTGACAGGCTGCAGCTGACATGTGTGCAGAAGGCGAGTGAGAGCCGAACGATGCGCTAAAGCGTCGCATTTCCGTGCGGCGGCGGCGGAGACGAACCTTTGAGAGAATCAGTCGGGGAGACAGGAGCAAGTGCTAAGAGCGAAGGTGAGCTGGAGCATGTCATGACCCTCAATCTATTCTGTCGCGAGATGAATGCGCAGGAAGCGATGTAAGTGCGCGGAACTTCGAGAACGGACGAGAGAGGCCGGCGGAGAGAAGGGCGATTCAGATGATGCTCGCGCCATGCAAGAGCAGCCCGACCTGAAGGCGCACAACGCTCGTTGCGGGCAAGGGACCCGGTTGGGCACCTGGCTGTAGAAAGTTCTGTTCTGAGCGCGTGCTATTCGTAATCCAAAATTCACAGGGAGAAGCCTGCGATGACGTACCACGCGACTGCGTAGAGGCTCAAGTTCCCCGACAGACCGTGTGCCTGGTGTGTCCATGTGAGAAGGAAACCCCGGCCATTGCTCCAACCTGCCCGAGCCGATGCGTGCTGGCAAGGGGCGCATGCGGAGGACGAATGCTTGAGGCGCGGAGAGTGTGGACCTCAGGTGCCTGTGAACGGAGTTACGGCGAGCATTGCAGACGCGATAAGTGCGTGCCGTTGTGGGCAAGACTGGGGGAGATAAGAGATGGGGCCCAAGGCTACTGCTATCGGCCAATGTTCCCACGGCGGGAGAGTGGGGTCATGGAGTGGCCGAGGGCGGCTGCAGCCACTGCACCTTGCCCTCGTCCCTGCTCGTGTGACCATCTCCCTTGCCCTCTCCGAGTCCCCCTCGTCCGCTGTACTCATCGGGTCCACCTCAAGCACCGTGCAGCTTCCTCTGGGTCAATTCCCATGACTAAGACCTCGTCTAAACCCCATTCGAGATCATCCTCTTCCCTATACAGCAAACTTCTTCATCTTTTCCGCGAAGCACGCGTTGCGACTCGTCCAAATCGAACGACAATGCCGCCTACAATCGGCCCTGAACTTGCTTCCGATCCCGCCCGCAGCCCCTTCAGGCCCACCAGCGTTGCTTTCAGCAGCTCCTCTACCAACTCCTCCCATACATTACCCGACAACAACATTGCTGGATCGGTATGCTCGTCCCCCGCCTACTCTTCCTCATCCCTCTCCATCCCGTTCGAGGACGGCGATGTAGATGTCGTCAGGGTAGAGGGCTTGAGACATGCGCCATTCCGGCTAGAGGCACGGTGAGTGTCTAGACACTTCTCGTCATGGCTCCCTCGTGGAAGCCCTCCGGCAAGCTAACCACCTGTGGGACAGGACGGGGCAGGCATCCTGGTCTGGCGTTCGCGCGTCTTTGTCCATACAATGTATGCTGACCGTTCATCCACAGACGTTACAAGACCTCCGCTTTTGCGGAGCGGCTCCTAGAAATCCTGCACTCCATTCGCATTCCGTCGTGGTCTGAGCGGCAAATTACCCCGGACCTCGTTAGCATTCAGAAGGTGTCAGGCTCGTTGACCAACGCCGTCTTTTTCGTGTCGTGCCCGTCCGTCCCAAAGACCCGCACAGTCCTCTTGCGCATATACGGACCCTCTTCTGGCAACCTCATCTCGCGGCCACACGAGTTGCATGTCCTCCACGTGTTATCATCGAAGTATCACATCGGTCCTCGTGTTTATGGCACGTTCGAGAACGGGCGCGTGGAGGAGTACTTCGACTCCACTGCCCTGACGGCCTCCGACCTGCGCGACCCCGAAATCAGTTCCTGGATCGGCGCTCGAATGGCCGAGCTGCACGGCGTCGACATTGACGCAGTTGTCTATGACGCTGAGCCTGCCAACGCTATCGAGCGAGAGGACCAGTTGGCAGCCTTCAAGAATGCCAAATCTTGGTTGGCGTCTGCTCGAGAGGTGCTGGCTTTGCCTGCCGCACCTGCCGAGGTCCGTGGAAGCCTCGACTTGGATCGTTTTGAGAGGGAGTGGGATCTATACTCGCAGTGGTTGCATCAGAAGGAGAAGTCCGAGAGCGCCAGCAGACGAGTCTTCTCGCACAACGACACGCAATACGGCAATCTGCTACGTTTGCGAACGCTCAAGCCAGGGCTGCCCGCACACCGCCAGGTGAGCACATTTTTTCTCTACAAGACCCGCGAAGCAGCTTGCTGAATGGACCCGGCCCCCTTCTCTTCTCGCCTCATGTTTCTCTCTCGCCCAACCCCCTGGTCGCACGCCCGCGCCGCAACCAAATCGCGTTCGCAAACTCTGGCGGCTATAGATCATCGTCGTCGATTTCGAGTACGCGTCCCCCAACCCTGCCGCGTTCGACATCGCGAACCACTTCCACGAGTGGACCGCGAACTACCACGGCGCGACTCCCCACCTCCTTGACCCCGCGCGCTATCCCTCCGCGGACGAGCGCGCCAACTTCTACCGCGCGTACCTCACGCACACCGACTGCCACCTCGACGCGCCCGCGTCCGCACCCGTCCCTGCGGCCGCGCCCGACCTCTCCGCGGACGCGCTCGCGGCCGAGATGACGGCCTTGGACAGCCACGTCCGTGTATGGAGCCCCGCGTCGCACGGCATGTGGGCCGTCTGGGGTGTCGTCCAGGCGCGCGAGGCCCTTGAGGACACCGAGGGCGGGGAGCCTGAGTTCGACTACCTCGGCTACGCGCAGTGCCGCATGGCGGGCTTCCGCCGCGAGTTGCGCGCGCTGGGCGTCCCAGGGTTGGAGCCAGAGCCAGAGCCAGAGCCGTAGTCGGCGTTGCCGCGTCGGACGCGCTCTCGTAACGCGGGACGGGTTCGGCGAAAATTTCTCGTGGCCTCAGGCCCCCTTCCCGGACCCTTGCCATTCCTTCTCTCCTGGAACGGGAACGTAAACGTTTTGAAATTTGTCACGGCTTCTGAACCCCCTCTTGCTTGCCGCTTCTGCGGCCCACCTATGATGTTTTTGAGCTTCGTATTCGCTGAGCTGTCGCTTGTGGACACGCGTTGCTCTGATTCTTGGTTCTTCCTGATACGGAGCGTGAGCAAGGTGCGGCCTCAGCAATTTACTCGGCATCGTGCTAGGTTGTGCGTACTACCCGTAACCTTGTACATCTTACGCGCAGCTTCTCCAATGCCGGGATCGGATATACGCTAGACTCCTTACTGTATGCATGCCTGTACTTCCATCATACAATGGGCTCGCACTCTCACAATGCATGGATAGAGTTCACACTATCTTGTTGTCCTTGTCAGGCGACGACGCCAGCGATACGGATAAGCGGCACGGCAGGCTGCTCGGAAAGAGAGAGAGGCATAAGCGTGATGTATTAATGTCATAAGATAACATGTGCGGAGAGGCGTCGACGTTGGGTGATGTGGGCGAGAGATGTGGTGAGCTATCCGGATTGTCAAGACAGGAATAAGTCAAACTTGCTTCGACGACGAGATGAGCGGGAACAGAGGGGGGACGAAACGAGGAGCGGGAGGCGGGCAAAACAAAAACAAAATACTACACAAAAACACAAGCAGGCTTGAGAAAAAAGACGGGGATGTGAGTAAAGGAGAGGAACGGGAGTGGGATGGGGGGATGACGTGACGGTCGTGTGTGATGTCCGGCGGGTCCGCGCTTCTAGATATCGAGAGACCAAGAGCACGCAACCGAGGGTCCCGCGACGCACGCCGCCCGCCGCCCGAGAAGCACCAGCAACGTCAATGCTCAACAGTTTGCGGCGGGTGCCGGCGCGTTGGTTCGCGGGTCGTCTATATGCCGCGGCACATGTCGCCTTCAGAAGCCCGAAGAACACAACCACGGCGTCGTCGACCAGCGAGCCCCGACACCTCATGCCCAGTTTTTCTCGGCCAGGCGGGACGAGCTGACGTTGTAGTCCGCCCACGGCGAGTTGGTCTTGAGCTCGTTGCCCGGGATCGACGAGAGCGGGTACGCTGTGAGGTGGGTTGTGCGCGTCGCGGTCACCCAGTTGCCCGCGCTGCCAGAGCGCGCGTGCCCGTTGATTCTCGACACCGTCTTCGAGGCGGCCTCGGGGGACGCTTCGAGCCGTGCCTGCGCCTGCGCCTGTGCCACGGCGGGGTTCGCAGCCGTAGGCGTGTTCGCGACGCTGCCGCTGACGTCGAGTTGGATGTCGCTGCCGTTGAACGAATGGCGGACGTTCGGGTTCACGGCAGTCTTGGGGCCGCCGCGCTGCACACAATGACGCAAAAACATTCTTCAGCCACATGTCGCCGAGAACCCTCACAGGGAGGGCCCGAGAAAAAGAGAAGCGCAAGTGCGTACGGCATAGGGCACTTACCTGCGAGCCCACGATCTCCAGCCTAGAACTCGCGTGCCTTCCAAAATCAGGGCCAGCGGTCACAGGGCCTGGCGACCGTGCTGCACCGTCCTCCCCAGAAGACATGAGCATGCCGTTGTGCGCGAACGTCGGGAACGCGGACTTGTTCTGTTGTTTAGAGATCGACACATCGGCCACGTTCGTATTGACGCGCAGCCCGTCGGGCCGGCCCCCGGCCTGGAATCCGCCAGACGGCGGTGTCGTGCTGAGACTGCCCGAGCCGGAACTCATCCCACCACTCTCCTGCGTGCGCTTCGCGGAGATGCGCGCGAGCAGCGAGCTTGAGACCTCGTTCGGATCGCTATTCGTGCTCGACGAGCGCGCGCGGCCGTCCGGGTTCGCGGGAGGGGGCGCACCATCCGTGCTTGGGGGCCCTCCAGCTGCGGGCAGCTCGGTGTGGATGAAACAGCACCTCTTGCCGTATGGGCAGGACCCGGACACCCAAAACGTCTGCGATAAGGCGGAAGTCAGCGGTCCACTCAATCATTCAGTGTACACTACAAAGGCCGGCCGCACGGCGGATGAGAACACGCACCCTGCAGATCTCTGTCTTGTACTGTGGAAGAACAAAAAGACCCGTGTCAGAACATTGCATCACCTGAATGCACGCACGCACGCTAGGCGAAACGCCTAGAAGGGCAGGGACGAACCTTAGGATGCCGCTGAACCTTGCGGAGTTCCTCCTCGCCGTGCGCAAACTGGCACTTCGCCCCGTACCTGCAGCTGCCCTTCTCCTCCCAGCTCCTACACAGCTCTGTCTTGTACAACCCCAGCTTGCGGTTATTGGCGCTCGGGCCGTTGCCAGAGTTGGTATTGGTATGCGACGACCCAGTGTTGTTGATCGCTATGCTCTGGCCAGACAACGGGACGCCGTATGGACCGGTATACTGAGCCTGCAACTGCGCCATCATCTGTGCCGCAGCGAGCTCTGGAGATGGGTATGGCTCGGCTCCAGGGGGATAGAACTGGTTGTTAAACATCGACAGCGCTGGAGGCCCCATCGCCGGGTACATCTGGCCAGCGGCGAAGGCGTTGTTCAGGAGAGCGAGCGTCGCGGGATCACGGAGGGAGGCGGGATCCGAGGCAGAATGTTGGTGAGTACGCTGGAAGACGCCAGATTGTTGTTGAAGACGTGCCATCGTAGGGTTATCGAGCGGCGGGGTGGGCAACATCATGTTGTACAGTTCCTGTTGGGGGTTGGCCACAGGCGGCATCGCATTAGGGTGCACGGGTGCAGGGTAGGCCCCGAAATTTGTGGGACTCGGCACAACCGGGGGGATTGCAGGGTTGAAGCCTCGAGGCGGCTGGCGGTAGGGTATGTTGGTGGCCACGTTTGGTGGACGCCCATGGACGAATGCCGGGGGAGCGCCGCCTGGAGGTACGGGCACGTTGGGGCCAGAGTTGAACTGCCGCTGCTGGCCCTGGAAGTCCGCTGCCAGCTCCTCCTGCGAACGCGTGAGGGCGTTTCCCTGCATTTGCTGCTCCGAGAGACGCGACGGGGTACCGTTATGCGAGGCGAGAAGCGACGGGTATGTCGGTTGATCAGCCTGGGGCTGCCGTTCCGGGGTGCCGTGGGGGGACGACCACGCATCCGTGTTTCCGGGGCTTCCTCCCGCCTGTTGTAGTCGAACGAGGTCAGTACTGGATAGACCTCCGCTGTAGGAATGTGGGCGGTTCCTCGATTCGCCAACGGCGCCTACTTTGATTGGGGTCATGGGCGGAGCGCGCAGGTTCTGGCCGCTGGACGATAGTGCTGAGCCATGGGAGCCGGTCGTGTCCACAGACGATTCGCGCGAGTGTGACACAATGCCGGGCTGGGTTAAGTGATTAGTTGAAGTTGAATCCAGACTCGTCTGGGACGAGGTGTCTAAGGGAGAGTCCTGGAAAGCACAGCTGCAGGAGCGGCTCTTCTCGAGGTAAGAACGGTACGAACCTGGGCCTCTATCCCATCACTCCCGATGTGCAACTTGACGATCTCGTCCGCCAAACCCCAGTCAGAGTTATCCACCAGTTGTCCACTCGAGTCGAGCCGCCAGTGGCCGGTGCCGTTTGGCGCTTGGATGGTTTCTGGTGTGTAAGATGATTACGGAACGGCGGCGGAAGAAGCTTTCGAAGGAATCGACATACCTTTGACGAGACCAGAGTTGGGAGTGCGACGCGCAGACATGGTGGTGGGTAGCATGTACAGAGAACTGAAACGGGGAACAGGTTTTTTGATGATAGGAACGTCGTAGGTCGAGAATATGGTCGCGTCGAGGAAGGGAGTCGTAACTGTTTCGTACATGATGGACACCCGGGTAAGCATCCGGGAGGAGAGAGGAGGAAGATGTTATAAGAGGATGGAGGGGAGATGCTTACGAATTAAGGATAAATTGCCGATACCACGTCCTTAGCTCTTGAGGGATAAAAAGGTGCGAGGATGGAGAGTAGGCAAGAGATGTGATGTGCGTGAGTCGTGCGGCGCGGGTGTTGATGGCAAGGGGCTACCGGCCCTGGTCTAGGTGTGGATTAATCGCCAAGAAGCGATGAAGCCAGCTGGACTAGGAATGGTAGAAGAAGAAGGGTGGAATGGTATAAACAAGTTGAAGTACCGCGCGGCCGTGGGTCGTGATGGAATGCGCCGAGTAGAGAGATGCGAGATAGATAGGATGGATTGATGGAACGATGCTGGGGTTGCTGTGAGAGCGCGGAGGCAGACGGTGGTCGTCCTGGGTGGTGGCAGAGGGAGGGAGGAAGGGAGGAGGCCGCGGTGGGGTGGGCCTCGCGCCTGCCTGACGGAAGAAGGTCAGGGTCTGATTGCAACGTGCCCCTCTTGCGGCGGCGATTGCCAACGCTTGCTCCTCAAAACCAGCCACGCTGCCGACTCCGTCCATGCTCAAACGTCGTGTATCGACAACATATCGATCTCTCATCCCCCCCCCGAATCGATCCATGCACCACGACCTCCTTCAGTGCAGTCAATGCGAATGCTCGTCCGACTCGACCCCCCACCGCCAGCGTCTGCCACGTGGGGCAGTGCATCGTAGGCGCCCAATCCCCGACACGCCGTGGCGCGTCCCTTCGAATTCGTCGCACCCCCTCCGTCTCTGACGTATCGTGTCCCCGCCAGCGTTAGCACTGACACATAAAAAACTAAGAGCCACATAGGCACAGAGCCACGAGGGGACGATGCAGGCGAAGGAGAGGAGAGTGGACGGAAAGGCAGCCAGATTCCGGACTTCGTGGCGGGGTTACCCCCCGTTAACAATGATTGCCTTTTTAGCGAACAGCCTCACACTCCTCCACCTCGTCTACTTGCCTCCCCCGGCTTCGACAAATCTTTCGCTCCTCTTCACAACTCCAGGCCGTTGCAATGCTCGCAATCTGCAGGCAGGCACAGCACTCCTCTCCGCGGTGTGGTCTTGGAGGTCCGCGTCGCAGCGCCACCGCTAGTTCCCATTCCAAATTGGTGACTAAAGCTGGGTCTCACCAGACTCCCGGGAAATTCGCCGTTCTTCTCGACCCGGTTCTCGTCAAGTTCTTGTCGATAGGCGGCCCCTCCCTAGCGTGCATCAGTGCGTCACAAGTTCGGTTTCATTCACTGCGTTTACGTTGTGCGGTCCACCGTCCGGACTTGGCGTTTGGCGAGCGCAGCGAAGGCTGCGTGCCCCCAAATCGACCACAGCGAACCAGCACTTCCATTCGCGGGGATGTTGCCCAATTGTTTCGAGGCCGCCCATTTCTTGCCCGCTGATACGCGACGGTCTCCGTCTCGGGACGACAACACTGCTCCGACTCGAACACTGCTCCGACTCGAACAAGTACTGCTCAACAAGGACCCGCCGATCTCAGCGCTCGCGCCCCACGATTGCGCTTATGTGATCACGATCGAGTCGCAGACATGTATGCATCCGCGAATGTTGCAAACATAATAACAAACGCTGTGCCCCAACGCTGTGCGCCAGTGCGGGCGCTTCAGGGGATATGTGGGTTAGCGGTCGTTGGCCTGCTTGGTTCGGGGACATGGCTGGGGTGGCTATCAGATCTCCTCCGCCGAGGACGTCTGCCTCGTCTGCCTCATCTGACTGCCTCAAGTCCGCCGCATGCACAGTCCTTCTGATCAGTCACTGAAATGCAGGGCGCTACCTGCACGTGTCGAAGACGATCACAACAGATCACAACTGTGCATGCGACGCTCCAACGAGGACATGGCCCGAGTCTGGCGTAATCCTCGCGCAAACACAACAGCTTGTGCGGCGTCGGGAGGGCTGGCTGGCGTTGTCGTCCATTCGAGCACTTGCATTCCCGTTTCCCATCCTCTCCGACGTCGATTTTGACAGCCTTCGAGTCAGGCTCGAGACGAAGCGGGGTGGTCGTCCGCCTGATCGGCGTATATCCAGCTCGATCGACACTTTGCGCACGCGCCGGCCAGGAAGCACTCTTCTCGCGAGCGTGCTGATGCAGGGGCTCGAGCCCCAACTCTATCACGTTCCCGTTACCTCAGCTCGTGCCTCTTCCGAGCCTCGGCCGCAGTAAACCTACGCCCTACGCTCGCTGCAGGTCTAGAGGGCTGCATGTTGTCCGCACCTGGCTGTGTCAATGCGGAATTGAAAAATGACTGTACCCGTCGGAGAGAGGACGACAGGCATCCCAGATGGGGGGCTTCGCGAAAGACTCTCTTTCCTTGCACCTCTTCGATCCTCCCACTTCCCTCCACCCCTTCGAGGCTTCCGTCCTTCCAGCCTCGGTCCCCCATCGACCGCCGGGCTCGTGCTCGTGCGCGTCCCCCCCTGAACTCTGCTTCAACGAATACCCCCCGTGTTAAATTGCCTGCCTTCGCGAGCCGTGATGCGCTCGTGTCCTCGGAATGCTGGGACTGCAGTGACGTAGCGCTTGCCTGCAGGGGGGTTGCTTCTGTGGCGGCCTGTACGTCTTTGCATGCGTACGTACCTGGTTCGGCGGCACTCCCATGCAAGTCGAACTTCAGATCCCGGGTTCTAAAGGGGCCCGCGGTGGTAACGTCAAAGTCCAATAGACTTACAGCCATTACTCACTAAACCTTGTCTGCTACGGTAAGTTTGGAGCCAATGTACCGTGCGGTGCCCTCGCCGACACCGCAACGGCACCAGTACAGTACAGTGCTAGCGATACGCTGAGGCTCGCAGTCCATAACCGGTTATCATAGGCGTGAGCCTTGCGCGCCGCCCTATCCGCGCTGGGCTGGGAACGGAACGAGGTGGGAGAGCGTTCTAGTTTGCGCCGTGCCCCTCGGCGAGAGCTTCCGCTCGCTTGAAGGACACACGAACGAACGTCGAAGCCTCGCAGTATGCACCCTCGGGGCTATTCTGTCTTCTGTCTTAGGCGTAGCCCACCCATATTCTCTCAGACGAGTCAGCTGCTACTGAACGCCGTCCCACTCCGGGATCTCGACTGCGGCAATGATAGATCTGCGAAGATCCGCCGACGACACTTTCGCAGTCCCGGTAAGGTTCACCGACTCATCCATGGGAGAGCGTTTCGCTAGTATGTAACCTTGGAACCCGCCTGTCCGGAACGGTGGCAAATTGCATTATTGCCCCGAAGCCGAATCGTGTGAAAACGGATCCGTCGTGCAGAGGACGGGAACCGATGCTGAATCTTCCGCGATGGTCGCAATCTTGACATGCTGTCCTGTATCGCAACGACCGGCATAGAAAAGATGGTCTCTCTGAGGCTGGGTCTTCGGGAGCAGACATACGATTGCATTTGTGCGATGTCCCTATGATACATGCGTGAAAACGAGGCAATAATGAATGATACAGGGAAACGGGAGCTGCAGTTATGCGTCTGGAGCGGAGATGATCTGAGTGCGATCTGTCAAACGAAGAATGGGAACAGTGACGTACAGTAAGACGTGCCAACAAGCATGGTGGATAGACTCTGGAGCTGATCTTCGTTGAACGCGAGCTGGTCCTTGTGCCATGTATCCTGGTGAACGCAGAACACGTTAGTGGTGACGAAAAGCACCGAGTGAGATGTGTCTGGAGGCAAACCTGGTGCGTCTACAATGGGGGCGACATATGCGGTCAGCCATCCAAACATAATGTTGTAATAGTTACGTAGAGACAGACCTTCTTGAACTCGGATGCACATTTCCGAATGGTGGTCGAGATTGGTACCGGGTCGGTCGCATGGTTGGCCAGAACTGTGAAATCGGGATGAGCATCCCACACCACCTGGCCGTCATCGTAATACATACCATCGGTCAGAGGGGGCATCCAGGGCTCTACTGAGTACGGAAAACTCTCGATCAAAGCGCATACACCCAGGATGGCGGAATGCAGCGATCGAAGCGACTCCGCGTAGGTCGGGTCCCGGCGGTTGGGAAGTTTCGTGCGCCGCAATGTGCTCACAAAGCGATCCTACTCAGGGAAACTTTAAGTTTGTCAGCAATGACGATGAACCAACGATGTGCGTACCCTGAGCGGGATAATACTCTGACGCTGCGAGCATCTCACTACCCCCGAGAGCATCTTCGAGGCCATTTCTCGAACTTCGATGTTCTCATCAGACAGGCACTCTTGCAGAACGTTCATGAGCCTGGAGACCAGAGGGCTAGACATGCTCAACAAGTTCCGATAGAAGAATACAATGAGGGTCGGCAGAGCATTCACTCGGATCCGCCAGGACTGCCGTGCGGTGTCAATAGTCTGCGAAGCACCAATTACGAAATAGTCTACTTACCGTCGAAGACTTGATCGCATTGATGAAATTGTCTGCGATGACCTCAATGTATTCCGGCGGAGGTGTCACCGCAGACAAAACGTAAAGGACGGCGGCACTGTACGTTTGCAGCTCGGAACTATCGTTTAGCTCTGACATGCGTATAATCTCGGGCCTAGGGAGGAGGTCATTGTACAGAAATGGAAAACTAGACACGAACACTCACAGCAAGACAATGACATATGGGAAGATCAGCGGTGCTTGAGGGCCGTGTGCAAAATCCCAGACCCACTGCAGGACTGGACACATATCAGTATCGATTCATACTACCCACATAGTCGCCGACTCGATACCTGTTAATCCTACTTTGTCGTACTGCGATTGACTAACTCGAGGTGGGGGTAGCCGCTGTTCCTTCCACAGTGGAAGCTGGTGTACGATCTCGGTAACACGGTCGATGTATCGTCCTTCCCTAAAGGGGGTGTCAGCATGAAAAGAATCGTTGATTTACTGCCAGACACACCGAATGCGAAGAGGATCGGGGCTGGTGGAACAAGCAAATATAAACTCGCTCGCCGAGCGGTATACCGGCCGCCATTGAATGGTAATGATAGCGTAGATATTTTGCGCGATTTGTGAACGGATCTGTCGTTGCCCGTGAAGGCCCGTTGGCTGAAATGAGCGTGGTACAAGGTTTACACACCTCAGCGTATCCAGTGTTAGCATTATCCAAGAATAGATTGATATACTGGTCAGCCAAAGGAAGGAAGCGCAGATCGAGACAATCGACCAAAATGTTGAAAATGGACAGCGATTTGCTCACTGCTACTCGTGAGATGAAGCCTCGTGGGAAAGGTGAGGTCACGTACTGGCAAAGGCAGAGTCGCCGTGGAACTCGAGAGGCAACGATAGAATCCATCTGACAAGCAGTTCCGTGCGGCGCGGATCCCTGTCCACCAGTTGTTCCTAGACATATGAGTGCTTAGTTAGGTGCGTGGTTAAAGTGGCGTAAAGTAAACTTAACATACACTCAGGAGATTCTCCCAGAATGAAATCGTGTCCGGCTTCATTTGTCCGTAAATGCGATCGAGACGAGCGGTGATCCATGACCACAAGTAGTCCGCATGTTGCTTGGGCCAATGCTTTGAGCCTATCGCAATTCAGTGACATCACAATAAGGTATCCGTGGTAGCTCCCCACCTCTTGACAACCCAGCTAGGAGCTCTGCTCCCGACCGCTGCTTATAGCGGTCGCCGTCTGCCAGAAGGGGATCAATCGTATCCAAGATAGCTTGCAGCTTCTCGTGTTCAAACATCTTCGCTGTTTCTCCGTTCAGTAATAGCGATAGGGTCGAGCACTACTATCAGCGCACCTATAGACTTCATGAACGTGACATTCTCGGCGCGCAGCTCCGGTGTTGTACTGTTCTTCATGGACTCCTGACCCCAAAGGAGGGCCAACACGGTGAAGAAATTGTCCTGATCCATAACCTCGCTCATCGCGCTGAGAACAGGTACTGAGGCCTCCTCCCATGAGAAGGCCGATGGGCCCGCAGGAACTGCTTGATAACCCTTCACAGTGGGTGTCCAGACCAGGAACCCTGTCTCGAACTTGTCGACGCGAAGGTCGCTGCCAGGGGAATCTGTGAGCAAGAGGTCCGATCAATGAACACGCGCGGACACATACCCCTGGTTTTCTGGCGGATACCCAGGCTGTCCATGGTGCCGCAAAAACTCCGCAGGGTCTTCCACAGGAATATCCCTCCGCAGGGGGTTCGCCCATTCGTCTAGCCACAACTGCTCGCTTGACTTTGAGAATGATCGAATCTTGATGTGGGCGCAAACCTTGACAACAGCCCTGTCGATCATAGTTTGAGTGACCCTGCTACAAGCTTAGATCATCCACTTACTTCTGAGCGGTCACGCGAATGCTGGTGTGGGGACTGATACTCTGACGGAGGAAGAACGCTGCTAGAGCGGGCGGAGGGGCGGCGTCTCTCCGTAGAAGGCCGTACAAGAAGCGGATCGCGAATTGAACATACCGCCACTGAAATAAGATTAGAACCCCAAACTGAGGACAGCAAACCGAAATTCGCTCACGTGCGTTGTAGAGCGCTCAGCAATCTCAAGCACTGCGCTAACCTGTTGAAATGGGACTAAGTTACAGTATACTTAGGTGATGAGACCACGTTTCGCGCACCGTCTCCGTGTAGCGCTGGTGTTTCAATGCCACACGAGCATCGTTCTTGCCTGCCGCAGCTTCCAATACCAACTGATCGACAACTGGTGATGAGAATTCTTGCTTCAGGGCATCGAGCGCCTGCAAAACGCCTGGGATCGGCTCGATAAACGCATCCGTGTGACAGGACTCTTCGTTGAGGTAGACAAGGGCATCTTGAGCCACGCTACCGATGAGTTTCTGAACCGAGGGCTGTATATGACGTCAACATAGGATATCCATAAGAAAACTGGATGCAGCTACCTTCTCTTGATGTTGGCATTCGAGTAGCGAGACGAGGTACTGTCCGTGGAAGTTGATGTCTGAAACGAAGGTCAACTTGGAGCGAGGGCTAGATACTACTAGGTCATCGTACCAGCAAGTGCATATGCAGCCGTGCCCTTGTTCCACAAGACATACAGCGCGCCCTTCATCCGATCGGGATCGGCGTTCTTCTCCAATGCGCGGAACAAGTAAGGCAGAGTGAACCTTGTAGAGCGCACAAAATACTGCGCGACGGTCAGTCAGTCGTCTCCAGCAACGAGGGCGAGCTCCTTACCCCACAAGCGTTGTGGAGGATCGCCTGTGAGTGCCTTCGTACTCTTGTGTACTGCGATAACGACATCTCGATGAGGTCCTCGATGAGCTGGTCATCAAGCGAATCACGCCGACGGTACAAAGCGTGCATATACAGCCTGCCTGCGTTGTACACCTGCGCACGCTTCAAGAAGACCATCCGAGAGTTCTCCTTCTGTTTCGGCCACACGCGATTGGCACTGTTATGAGGATGTCAATAGATATGTCAATGGTGAAGATCTAGAGGTGTTGCTTACTCGCGTGCCTGCCTGTATGCCTTGGTCAAGCTCTCGAAGTTGCTCCGTGTCATGGCATACTCGAGCAAGTACACATCGATCGCACGTGACACAGCAACAACAGCATCGATGTGGTCTTCACCTTCGCTCTGATGTGTGAGCAAGGACGCAGCCCTATGTACGATTGCTCCGAAGCGTGCACGTTGTGCGATTGCTCGCCGGTACTGAAAACTGTGCGGGTCGGTGAGGACAAAGCCTGCCTTGACGTCGAGTGGTGTTACGAGCAACTCGGGCACCTCGACCTCGTAGTTGAGACAAGAGCTCTTGCCGTCCTCAGAACCGAGGTGCAAGAACGTCGGGAGTCCTCCCCATACGGAACGAGCAGCATGCAAGTACCTGTTTGTGTGTTAGTAGCCAGTAAACAGCCGCCTAAAACCATTTGTAAGGTAACTTGCCGACAGAAGTCATTCCGCGCAACACTATCCCACTTGCCCGCTGTCTCGAGTAGTACTTCAACTTTATCGAGCGCGGGCGCTGCAACCTTGTCCAATACATCTAGGACAAACTCGATCTCGCCTTGGTTCGGCACTGCTAGACGTCAGTATATAGTATCCTATGTACCGGTGCGAAGAACATACCGTGCCATGCCACTTCTGCGCTGTCGGCTTCGTACATCTTGCCCCACTGCGCAGTCAGGTTCCTATTGAACTCTATCAAACCGGACACGCGTGAGCTCAACTCCGCGACATCGCCCGCCGTCCCTTACCTGGGGAGTCCCACTCGTCCGGGTTGACGTAGCGTGAGTTGAGAGTGTAAATCGTTGCAGCCGTGTGGAGAATCCGGTTGATCAGGCGGCCGGTGCCTGTGTATCCACGCTCGCTCTTCGTCTTCTCAACAAGGAGAGCCATGAGGCCAAGCAGTTGGTCCTTGTACTTGAGGATCTGTGTAGATTGACGTCAGATATGAGGGCTACTTCTGCACTCAGCGAGCACCGCTCACCGTCGATCCGCCGTAACCGAAGCAGCCGCGGAGAATGGACATGTCTATTCAGAAGTCAGATACCATCAACACAAGTTTCACGGAAGACCCACTCCAGTGCAACGTCGTATCAGACGGAACAGCTTCATGCGTGGACGTCGTCCGGATGCTCGACGCCCCATGTTTAAGTTCTTCCTGAATCTGCGCGATGCAAAAGGGCAGGAACTTGTCGATCGTCTTCTCGGGCTTCACCCGCGCGAGGCACGACACGAGCTGCCCGAACGCACGCACCGCGTTCGACTTCGCATTCGTGCTCGCGTAGTCGAACACGAGCTTGAGCACTAGATCGAAGAGCGCATCTGAGAGGTGTAGGCACACCGTGTCAAGCGCGCCTTTGATCGCCTTGAGGACCGCCTCCTCAACCTTGCCGCCCGTCGTACCTTTCTTGCCGCCCTCCTCAGGAAGATTCTCGAAGAGCGCGAGGACCCGCCGGAAGAGGGATGTGACCCAGTCGGCGAAACCGGCGGTGCTCTCGCGCGCGAGGGCGCGCTCTTCTTCCCGGCTGAGAGTGGGCATAGTAGGGGAGTCGACGCCGGCGGGGAGTTCAGTGGTCTCAGTGTCCATGACGTCCTCGGCAGGTGCATCGCTGGATAGGTCAACGCCGACCTGGTGCATCGACACATCTGCAATCTTGATGTGCTGCACGACTGAAGAGATGAACATCGTAGCGCATATAGTCTTAACGGGATCGTTCTGTTCGGACCGCATGTCATCAGTGCCGCGGACATGCGCTTGGAAGGCACATCTACTTACGAGATCAATGCCAGGTATACAGAGTTCCAAAAGTGGGACGACATGCTTCTGACCGCCGAGGTACAGCCGCTCTGCCACAAGCGGTAGTGAGACTGCCGAAAGCATAGTCATCACGGCGGTAGTCCGGTGTGTTTCGTTAACAACTTCCAGACCACTATATGCTCGCTCAAGAATTTCGGGCATCACCAGATTGGGCTCCAACAGTGCCATAGACCGCATAGCTGCCTGAGAGTAACTGATGGTGAACGGATCCTTCGAGAACATCGAGAGCAGAACAGGGGTGCGCAAGATGAGAATGAAGTTTCGCCTAATCTCAGGGGTCAGCCGTCGTATCTATGGGTGGATTTAGCTCTGAGTATCTATTGCCTTTGTTTGTTAAAACATACCACTGGGGTCTTGCATAATGGCAACTGTTCGTCCTTCCATCTCTTGCAGAACTCCGCCATGAGACGTTGAACGAAATGTGTGAGCTAAAAAGGGATGAAACCTCGGAATCTCTCGGTCTGAACAACAAAACCCTTACGTTGAGACTCCAGATTCCATAGTTCGATGGATGGAAGAAAGACTCCACGCTCGTGATCAACTTGTCGAGCGAATCGAGAGCTCTTGACCCAGCCACAAATCCCTCAGATGAAGGCGTACCGGGAGTGCTGCCGCTTCCTGGACGGACGGGACCATCCATCGACAACGAGTATACAATCAATTTGGCTAATGCACCTGCAACAACCTATGAGATGTCAACCTAGAAAGCATGCGCAGGAAGAACACACTGCTTCTGTTTATTAGTTTCTTAATTCGCAAAGACTGCTTGTCAGCCATGGTGTCCGCATGGCCGGCCGTTGTGCTTGCGCCCTGCCACAAAAGTCCGATTGATCAGCGTGAAGTGGAAAGCACGCCTAGCTACTAGTTACCCGTGTCGCGCCAACAGGAACGTCTGAGAGAAAAATCAGTAAAGATAGTACCACTGGTCTGTGACAGCTTACTCATGGATCCCAGAGCCTTCCCAGTCAAAAAGGTCCATTCCGCTTCGCTCCAGATTCCAACGGCTTTCCATTCTGCGGCACCTTCAAGGCCCGGTTCTCCGAACTGGCCCGCGATATGCTCTTCCGCGAGCTCACCACAAAGCTCCACAAACCTATCATCAACCACCGACGAATTGAATGCTTCCCACAATTTGAATACTGTTGGAAGGTAGAGATGGACGTGGGTGGGTGGGATGAAGGATGTCAGTACGGGAACCATGGTAAGCACAGTCTGCAATGACGACATCAATCTCTCATGCACTCGAATTCACGGTGCACACGTACGTCCTTTGTAAGAACCGGCAAGAACGCCGACAGCATGTCAGGGATCTCGTTTGCACTGAAATATCTCTTGCACTGCTCGGCGACGAATAATAGGATATTAACGACGTTCCGTCTACCATACACATGAATTATGAGCACAAGATGGACACGTGGACCGGTCAGGGTCAAAGAACAGACATACGAGGAGTCGTGCATCCTCTTCTTCGGCCAGAGCTCCTTCTGGAGGACGCGCCAGAGCGGCTGCCAGGGGAGTTGCAGATCGGCCGCGTCGAGCTTACGCCGACTGTCCGGCTTGTTGCAGATGAGGCGGGAAAGCATGTCTGCCCAGGAGCGCATGACGCGCGGCTCGATACCGGGCACGAGACAGAGCTCAAAGTACAGACGGGTAAGCTTTGCGCGAGTAGGCTTAGGCATTGGGTAGCGCATGAGGAGCCAACTAGAGCATTACATAGATCAGACATAGGATCATGAACGTTACAAGGGGTGGCGCGCACCATTGAAGCATGCCGTCCCAAGTGGTAAGGACGAGCCAGTTCTTGGTCTCAGCACAGATGCAGATGCGTCCAACTATGTATTCAAGTTTGGTCTGCATGTCCTCCGGGGACTCGCATTCGTAGGGCAGTTGATCGAGGTAGGACTGGAGAGACGCGCGCTGCCGCTCGAGGGCATCGGGGGAAAGGATGCCCGACTCCGAGGAGGGGGAATCGGGGACTGAGACGTCGTCTTCATCCATTCCGAGATGGCTGGAGGCGAACGAAGCTAGATCGAAGTGACCGAGGCTAAGGGCGGTGTCCATTGTGGTGGAGGGGAAGATGAGAGGTGTGGAAGGAAGAGGTGGACAGACGCGTACTCACCTTGCGTGGTTTATAACGCTAACGAGGGGGCTTACGAGTCTATGGGTGACGCGTATAGGGAGACGGTGCCAGTGGCTGAGATGCGCGAGCTGCTTGTTCAGGGGACGCGTACTCCCACCCTCGCGCAAATAGCCGCCCACGGCGTACCGCGTCACAAACCACGTGCCGCAGCCGCCCTCAGCACAACCGCGATCGCCCGGAGTCCGCGGCTTGCTGTCCCGACTTCGACCAGTCCTCGACTCGCGTGCCCGTTCCCTCTTCTGTTTGCACAGCGCGTACTTACTGCGTGCTTACTGCCATGAGCTGGCTTCAAGCAACGCTCGCGCGCAGGGCCCTTCAAAGCTGTCGCTCCTTTACCACTTCCGCGCCGTCACGCCTGGCCGGAAGCCCCAATGTTGTCGTGACTAACCTGCTCACGCGTCGGAGGACCTTCGCAACTGCCGCGCTCCTTTGGGGTTCTGCTTTGGCTATTGCGGCTGGAATGACGCTGAGCTCGACTGTTCATGCGGATGCAGCAACCCCCGCACCACCGGTGGAGGAGGAAACTCGTGGTACGTCGTGGAACAGTTCAATGTCTCATATTCTCTTGACCCCGCTTTAGTTGACCCAGCAACGTCTATCGCGTTTCCAACCACTCTCAAGATACAGTCCAAGACACCGCTTCCCGCTTTCACGCTTATGGGTGTCGGTGCCCGGACGGTGTCTTTCTTGGGAATCAAAGTATATTCCGTAGGATTCTACGCTGACCTCTCGAGCCCCAGTCTCGCGGTACGTCGCGATACAACATAACCTCTAAAGCTTCTGAACACTTTTTTCTTCGATAAGATGGTTCCTAAGGACGCCACTCCGGAAGAGAAGATCGATTACATTGTTAAGAACACTGCATGTGTCCTACGGATTAGTACGTTTGACGGCCGTGTCACTGACGAATGCCATACCAATAATGCTGTACCCACCTTCTCTGTTTCAGTCCCGACACGATCAACGTCGTACAGTCATTTGCGCGATGGGTTTATGCGTGCTATGCAAGCTCGCCAAATACTCTGCCGCCAACGTGGGGAACTCTCACCGGACGAAGAACTCGCCATCCAATCTCCCCTTCGTCAGCTCAAGTCAATGTTCCCAAACACGCCTCTTGCAAAACACTCGCCGCTCGATATCCTGGTTACTGCACCGTCAAACAAGTCCCGTACGCTTGTTGTGCGTGACCTCGGATCCGTGCAGAACGACTGGTTAGCTCGCGAGTTTGTCCTTGCGTACTTCGAGGGCAAGGGCATCAGCCCACCGGTAAGTTGATGTCCATTCTGCCATGCCATTGTTAATGTCGCTTCTAGCTGAAAGAATCAGTTGTTGAGTATGTCCAGACTCATCTGTGAATGTGGCTTGGATCTGCGGAGATTGGTCGATGGATTAACGTACAGTACATGGCCGGATTGATAGAAACACATTCACGTTCACTAGATCTATGTCGTGCCATTTAATCTGTTCTTAATTCTGTGAGCCACTACCGTCGTGCGAGGACTTGAACATAAATGTGTTTTCAGATGTTTTTAGTGGTCCGATAGCCGAACACGGCGACGCGTCGCGATCGCTTCCAGAGACGCTCGTGAGACCCCGCGCCGAAGCTGGGTCTCCTTTGACTTGCCTTCCACCGCCCGCTGCCCCGGTCCCTCGTTCACATCGGCATTGACTCCCACTGCGCACTAGCTTCCCTCCTCGTCTTCATGCTATCACAATGATCAATCTGCCCCGAACACGGAGTATATTCAACCATGCCCGACAACTCTGCAGGTCGACGTCAGTACCCTCGTCATCGTCAAGCAATGCACGGTTACAACTCGCAGTGCCACCTCGCTCCCAAACGTACGCGACTCACGCAAACGTGAACCCCGCCTCGAGCGTGGGCGGGAGCAAGCCCACGGCCGCGTCGCTCCTGTCTAGTGCACTCGACCAGAAACAGCGGGCCGCGAGGCGGGAAGACTCTGCGGGCCCGTTCACGCTCGGGATCGTCCCTCCACGTCCGGATGAGGTCAAGCCGGAGAAAAAGTGGTCAGAGCTGAGTGTCGGTGGGAAAGGTGCGTCCCGCCTGCTCTACCTCAGTGCCTTTCGGTAGCGTGATCTTAGGGTATGCTGCATAGTGGTGCGGACGACAGCGCGGACGACGAACCTCGTCGTGATCCTCGCTGGCGCGGGCCTCACAGTCGTGCTCGTGTATGCGCTCACATCCGAGCTGTTCTCGCGGAACTCGCCCACGGTGTTGTACAGTAAGAGCTGCGAGCTCATCAAGGCTTCGCCGCAGGTGTGTCTATTCTCATTTTGAAACGTCGCTGGGCGGTTGACCTTCACATTTTCATTTGATCCAGGTGCACCAGTACATGCAGGGACGCCTGGTCTTCCACAATCACCCGCCCACACTTTCCCGCCCTCGCCATCGCAACCATTATGTTAACTCACAGATCTTCGTCGACTCGGCTGGCCGTGAACACATGCTCCTAAACTTCTACGTCCAAGGTCGTCCGCCAGGATCCGCGTCATACACAGGAGAGGAGGAAGATGGCTTCTTCACCCGCATGTCCCATAAAACGCAGCTCGCGGCTGTGAAACTAGGAGAGATGTCATTCGAGGACATCAAAGAAGAGGCCACGACTAGAGGGATTCGTCTGGTGGAGTTGACCAAGGGTATGTTCCGCTTCTTGACTGGGGAGGAGGATGCGCGGCCAGCAGCGCTGCCTGTACCGGTCCCGGAGAAGAAGGTGGAGGAGACTAAGGGATGGATGTCCTCGGTTACGGGCATGTTCTCCGGCATCAAGGGTTCGACAAGGTCGGGAAGCTCATCAGGAGAGGCGTACGGTGGGCCCGCATTCACGGAAGGCGAAGTGCATGCTGATCTTGTCATGGTACGGGCATGTCAGTGTCACTCATCAAGGTTTGCTGACGCCCTCCACAGAATGATCAAGGGTACTATCAGTTCCGGTATCTCCTCATCGACATGCCGAATTCCAATACCAGGAATCCCCGCCGAGTGTTCATTCAGCGGGCGGACGGTGTTCGGGAAACGGAACCTATAATCCGATGGCATCGGTAGCCTCGCCGAGAGGGCTGTCTCTTGGACGCGTTCTGGCGCGGCCGTTACAATGTTACCATTCTATGCATCACTGTGTGCAAGGGGGGGTATAACATCGTTGTACTTGTACCGGAATGCAAATTACAATACAGATGCAATTATCCTGGACTGAGTGGGGCACAGAAGCGTAAGGAATTGCGCGCTCATTCACCGAAAAGCTTCTGGACGCGCTTCAGTACCGAGTCCTTGCTAGGATCTAAGGAAGCTGGTCAGTCTAGTGTCGAAATAAGAGTCACTCAGGACGGACCGTAAGGATGGTCCTTGGAAGGGATCTCGAGCAGAGCTGGGAACGGCGCTTGGTATTTGTCAACCATCGGCCTGATCTTCTCAGCGACCTAAGGATTGTGCACAGACGTTGGAGAGTGAAAGAAGCAGGACACCTGGTGAAACATACGTGCTGGTTAATGAGGAGGATAGCGACATCCTTCCGAGAGGTGAACTCCTCGAACGCAGCCTCAATAGTTGGTATTTGTGTTTCTAAAATGGTCTTGGATGTTATCGTCAATGATATTGTAAAATATAAATATAACTACGTACTTGAGTCCACGACAAGGAAGTTCTTGGTTTGGTTTTGGCTGACGTTGCCTATGCCGGCTAGCAGGAGCCCAGTGACGGAATCCTGGGTGATTCAGCATACAGTGAGAGGCTGTAAATGTGGAAATACCTCGTCCCCAATGACGGCGAGCAAATTCCGATCCTGATGGGCGGCCATCTTGTCCTAGGTCGAGGTCGTTGTGGCGAAAGTCGGGTTCGTCGCGTCCTCCGTTGCTGCCGCTGTGTCCCAAAGAAGGCAGGTATCTCACCACGTGATGCATGTATGACGCGTTTTGAGATCGAGATCGGAGATGCCTCATCACTTTTCTCCGAGTCGACGATCCCTCCTGATCCCTCCCACTCCCGGACTCCGCATTCCCTCTTCCTCCGAATCCCTGGACAAGCCGTGATTGCTGGCGACGACTCCATATTATGGTGTCTGTAAACGATATATTCAACAGGCCACCAACAATTTCTGAGGACACTCTGCAGTACACCCTCTACTTGCCGTCCGGACAATCCGACCGCGTTTCGGCTACAACTCTTGCTGCACTCCTCTTGGAACATGCTCAGTCTCTAATCAGTGGTCATCTATGGCACCGTGACGCGTTCGAGCTCAAACTCGCTCCAGATCCTGAGGGCAATGCGGACGTCTGGGTTCTTGAAGGTCGTATGCGCGTCGGGGACTGCATAGATGACGAATGGTGCACCGTCTGGCTCCTGAGAGAGCTCAGTAGCAAATGGGATCTGGTAATTAGGTGCGTAGTGTTTGCCTTTTCCGCAATTGCTAGCGCTGACAAAGACTTCAAAGCATTTTCGATTCGGACGGAGAATTTTTGCTTATCGAGGGGGCGGAGGAGCTACCTTCATGGGTGACCCCAACCAATGCTGAGAATAGGGTACGTAGACGTTCCCAGCGCGTGAATTCATTGCGCTGAGTGCCTATATCCAGGTCTGGATCCATAATTCCCGCCTACATCTCGTTCCGCTCTCACACGTCTCCCCACCATCTAGCAAAACTCAGCGCCGGAAGTATGTCTCGCGTCGAGATAGCGACGATGACGATAATATAGCCGAGGACGAAGACGAAGACGAATTCATTACTGCGGTCGATGCTGTCAAGCTTGTACGTGGACCATCGGCGGGTACTTTAGCGCCGCAGGATGTTCAAGATGTAGTGTGGAAACGGATTGCTGGGTATGTTGAACCTTTGTAATATGTCTAAATATCTATGAATCTGATGATAACTCCACAGATATCCAACTGCTTTGCGTCAACATACTCATGTGACAAAAGCGTATCTGCCTGTGGATGTAGCCAAAGCCCTTGCCGTAAACCCCTCTTTTGTCCAGAAAGCTGTTGAAACCTTCTATACTCGCGATGGTCTTCAACTCCGCGTAAGTGGGGACGATGTTCACAGCAGACAACCCTTCTAACATCCTCACAGGCCGCTCAAAAGATGTCCCGTTTCCCTCCGGAGCCTGCGGACCTCGTGTCGGTGAAGATGACACGAACAGCGTATGCACAACTTATTGGGCAAAATTTTCATCCACCTAAGGTATTTGGGAGATGGGAAGAGCGAGAAGGGATGAAGGAGTGGCGCTGGAGAGACGTTGGGATGAAGATCGTAAGAGATCATCTCTTCTACGACGAGGTCAAGCCTGACATAACTGTTCCAGGCGTGTGGGTTCGAGATGCTTTACCAAGAGAGCAAGAGTAGGAAGGAGACGACCTCTGTTAACTTCAAGTATTCTCCCGCATCAGTACGCTCCTTCACTCGATTTTATCTGTCTAATGCTGACTTACAGGCAGCTCGAAGCACTCAAGGATAGCTTGCGACGGAATCCTGAGTACGCGCAATATATTCAGCGCCTGGTCGCCGCAGGATACTTCAAGGGCGAACTGGAGGGCTCACAGCTCTGGATAACGCTCGAGAGCCAAGCCGCTTCCGCATTCGTTGCCGCCCGCAGGGACGAGTGGGTATTCTCGTTCCTTTCTGACGATTCGTCCGCTGACAGATTCTCAGTGATGCGTCTCGACCTTCGTTCGCGGCCCTTGTGCAGGTAGCTATCGACCAGTACGTGACCGATCGTACCTCGACATCGTGTGAGGAAGATTCCGAGGAATGGCTCAACGTCGACGCAACTGACTTCGATGCCATGCTCGAGAAGACGCTCAGTGGCAAGGAGGGCGCTACGGACGCGATGGACGTCGACGGTACCGAAGACCGCGTGGCAAAACTACAGGCCGAACGCCTGCGTGACCTCGCGCACAAAGTTGAAGACTTCCTCGAGGGCGAAGGAGACGTCGAGGGTGCCCGATTCGCCGAGTAAGCTCTCATCCTACAGACTTATGTCCTAGCTACTTATCCGTTGACAGTGAAGCGTTCGCCGACGACGACGACGACGACGATAGTGACGACACCGAAGATGCTGAAGAGGACGACGCAGATATGGACCAAGATGAAATCGTGGACACTTCCGAGTCTTCGACTTCCCAACTCACGGAAAAACAGCTCGCTGCTCGTCAGGCTGCTATGGACAAGCTCGTCCCTGCCCTTGATCCGTCGGAATACGGTAAGATGCCGCCGTCTTACCACACCAACTCACAAAGAGTCGCGCCTGTAACAATGGAGTCCGACACTCGAGAGACTTCTGGCACCGATCCGGCCGACGTGAGCTCTAGCACGCCCTTGCGTCCCATACGGCCTCCCATTTTACCCCGTAATGTCTTCGATGGTGTTGATTCTGACGACGAATCGGACGAGGACGACCCTGTGGTAGATGAAGAGGATGAAGAGGAGCAGCCGCAAGTCGTCGGCGAAGTAGAGATCGACATGGGCGAGGAAGAAGACGAGTTCATCGAGTTTGCGCGACAGGCTCTTGGGGTGAGCGACGAACAGTGGAAAGAGATTCTTGAAGAGCGGCGCGAGCGTGGTGGTACGTCTGTGACCTACTTGTCTCAACGGTCGAGTATTGATGGACTGCAACAGCGTTTGTCCCAACCCATATCGTTTCCGAAACCGTGCACGAGAACAAGCGTACGCTCAAGCCCTGTAACGCAGCTGACGCGGCATCAAACCCCCAGGTGGGCGGCGGCGACAGGCTAACCTCATTCGAGGAAGTCATGAAAGCCATGGATGCCGAACTGGAACGTGCTCGAGGAGAGCGTCAGGAGGGTCGGCGCAAGCATGCTTCGGATACCAAAGGCAAGGGGAAAGCCAGAGAAGGCGATAACAGTTCCATGGACATCGAAGCCGCAATGGAAGCAGAGCTAGAGGGATTACTTGAAAAGGGACAAGCCGATGATGAAGACGGAGACGGGGACGAGAGTGGGGAGATGGACTACCAATTGATCAAAAATTTCCTGGAGAGTTTCAAAAGCCAAGCCGGGCTTTCGGGGCCCGTGAGTACTCTCGTTGGTCGACTTCAACAGGGCTGGACCCTTCCCAGAGACGACCAGTGACTCGCTTGCTATCTATTTGTACACCGCGGCTCTATCCGACGTTCTCGTGGAAGTATGGTATTGATACCTTAGGAATGTCGTACGAAGGCTGTCGATGGAGAAACTGTGAAGAAATTCAAGTTTGCCTAGAATTAACCTGTACGGCTTGGTCTCTGTCCGCGCCCCTGTTTCCCTGTCTACCGCGTTCAGGACGCTGCACTCCTTAGTTTGTTAGCAGACGTTCTCGCAGCACTGTTTGCTGCGGGGGTGGTATACGTATCGGGGGAGTGGGACAGGACTAAGCGCCGCAACGTGACTTGCTCGTGGCGGTGGGGGGAAAGCGCGCCAAGTTGGTTGTCACGGTGGTTAAGAGTGATGCTCTGCATCCACCATCACAGCGCCACCGCTCTCTTCCACTCACCTCCATAACCACCCCCGCCATCCCCCGTTCGGCCACTCAGGGCATCGATATGCAGAGTCCCCTAGCGCGTACCCAATCTCCCGACGAATTCGACACACTTCCCGACGACTACGACTTCTCCGCTGTTCAGGTCCTTCCCCGCGCTTCTCCGCCACAGCCAAGACCGCATCCTGATCCTGACGAATATGACATCTATAATGAAACGGACACGTTCGCAGACATCGATCTTGACACAATCGCAGAGCTCGGTCCTCCTGCGCAGCCTGTGCCCGGACCATTTACGTCGCTGGTGGCGCAACCACCAACGAATACCCAACCTCCCCCGGAACGTGGTTCTCTTATGGGAAGCCAACACAGACGAGGCTCTGGAAGTGGATCCACGACTTCAACACAGTATTCCTTTGATGACGTCAACTCGGCTTTCCTGGAGGAAGTGAACGCTATCGAACGTAATGCCGTGAGAACAGCCCAAGCAGGTGAGGCGTCCCTCCGATCCCATGACTAGGGGGTCCAGATTCTGTATACACCTCATTGATCGTTGCTCTCTGTTCAGCCTCTGACCCCAGCCCCATTGCGTCTCAAGTTGACGAGCCTCGTAAGTTTGTCTATTAGATTGCGATTTATACGTTAAAATCAATGATTTGTCCTTAGCACTGACGCAACCCGCGCCTCCAAATTCTGGCGTATCGAGGACAAGTTCGTATTTGCATTTCGTTTTCATGAATAAACCCTTTCTCATCTCCTGCCCTACTAGCCACCAGCACCACCTCGAGTCTCCTTGGCAGCCAAATTACAAATGTCTCATCTACCAAGCGCAAGCGGTCTTTCAATGACGACCTATTACCAACATCCAACAAGAAGAGTAAGGGGAAGGGCAAACCAAAGGATCCACACGCTTCCGCCCGCGCCATTCTCACTGAGATGGAGGAGAGCGTACAGTGTCCCATGTAAGTCCTGGTCTCTCGGTTACACACGGACGCGTCAACACATCACTTATCCCTTCTCAGCTGCTGTGAGATCTTGTAAGCCGGAATAACCTGTCTATGCCAAATCTGCTCTCATCACGCCTTCAGTGTCGCTCCTCACGTAGGTATCCCCTGCGGCCACTCTTACTGCGGTGATTGCTGCATTCGGTGGATGAAGCAAAACGTATGCACTCAAGTCGTTTCCAAGCATCCCCGTCTTATTGAAAGTTTTATTATGAACTCAACCACAGCCCGGCCGCCGTCCATCGTGCCCCACATGCCGCGCCCAGCTCACGAACAACATCCTCGTCGTCCCGAACTACTCGCTCCAGCACGCCATCGACAAGCACATTGCCGCACTCAGTACGACGGGTGTCGTAGACTGGCAGCCTACCGGTGTCCGGTACCAGGAACGCCAGCGCCGCCAAGGGTAGGTCCCACGCCGCCTCCCTATCTACACTACCTATGTTAACTTCTTATGCCTATCATGTTTCCTACCTGCTCTAGGCAATGGGCAGAGATGTCTGGGGAGCTTGCGGTCCTTCAAAGCACACAATGGGACCTCCAGAACCCGGACAGTCCCCCGAACTCGCAGCTGGTGGCGTTCATCAACGCGCAGGCGCAAGCTGCCCTGGAAGAGAGCAGCTCGAGCGAGGATGAGTCCGCTGATGAAGACTCCGCACAGTCGTCGCCAGATTTGTTTGCGTTCTTCTCAACGCCACCCCGTCAGGCGTAACGAAATGCCAGCAGGACTCTAATAATTTACTTTCTTAGGAAGGGAAGGACTCTCGCTACACATTGTTGTCATCGCTATCGCCAGATTGTTGTCGTACTCAAGGTTTGTATCGCTCCGTGTAGCAAAAACTGTCAAGCACATATTTTTTTCGTTCGTTAGGATTACGATTACTTTGGCACGTCGCAGAAAGCATATATATTCGTTGGTGGACAAACGTGACATACATGTCTATGGTGCTCGTGGATCGTGCGTATTGTACCTTTACATCAGTTCCAAGATTCCGAAATAATACAGACAAGATGGCGGGGCAATCGATACATCTTACAACAGACGAGACGCGCCATCCCGGACCCGCCGAAGGAGGGGTAGAAGCATAAGGAGGGGTAGAAGTGGCATAAGGAATCGAAAGCACAAAGAAAGCACCAAGCAATCATAGCTCGAAACACACCGTCAGCTCTCCTTCTCCATCCAGTCCCGTGAACTCAACAAGGTTAACGCCGTCATCCAAGAGTGTGATGGACGGCGGAGGCAACGACTCGCCGTCAAGCGTGCCGCAGAGGCCTTTGATGAGACCAGGTCCACATATGAGCATGGTAGGGGGGGACGACCGCTCGTGCGGCAATGCAGCAGACACCACCGCACGCGCCACCGCCAGCAGCGATCTGTCGTGCTCTTTCAGACCTGAGGACGAGGGCAGGGGAGATGGAGCAACAACAGGAACATCGGACTCGAGATGAGCCTGGGCTCCTACCCCATCTGGAGTGGCGAGAGCGATGGTCTCATTGCCTCCCCGATTGGAGTCAGAGCCTCCCGCAGCAGAGGATGCTCTGGTAGACTCGCGCTGGGAAGCCCCCACTGTCGCATCCGGCGGCTCGACGCCATTCGTGGGCGCAGATGATCCGCCCCTTGTCCCTGAGGACCTCGCCGCTGTCTTCGCGAGTGCAATGCCCAGGAAACGAGTGACGGCCTGAGGGATGCCCTCGCCGATGAGACGGACGGCAACCGCCTTGGCGAAGACGCTCCAAAACCAGAAGACCATGTTGAATATCGCATGCAGATAAGCGCGAACGAGGCGCGCGGGGAAGCTGCGGACCAGCATCATGGACAGGGACCGGCGTCGTCGATGCGCAGAATGATCGCCGTTATCGCTCGACGGCGCAGGGGACTGCACAGGCCGCGCACTATCATCTCGAGTCGTTGGGATAGTGGGTTGTGCCGTCCCTGGGACCTCGGAGCCTACGGAGAGAGGACTAAACGTCGGTTCACGGGCAGGCGGTGAAGGTGGAGGAGTAGGAAGGATCTGGGGAACGGAGGTTTTTTCGGTGCGTACAGTGAACTGTTTGGACGGGGTCAACAGCGTAATCTGCCACGTTCGATCGTTCCCGCAGACAACGCTGACCGGCGAAATAAGCAATTCGCCGCCAGAGGGACCGAAACGGAGAAAATCATCATTTGGAAGTGGCGCGTTCAGCAGTTTTGCCTTGCGTAATTTTGGAGAGAACAAGACCAATCCTTGACCTTCAGAAGTCGACGCCATCGGAAGCTGCAGCTTCCGCAGGGAGACGGTTTGCATATCCCAGGCATGAAAAACTGGCAAGACGACAACATGGTACGGGGCGGCGGCACCAGATTGCTGAGTCGCGACCACAGCGGCCGTCGAATCAAATGACAGCACAACGCCGTGACACAATGCTGCCGATTCTGTGAGGAGGTCTTGTGCGTGCCCCAAAACTGCGAGGGTGGCTCGCTTGGCGAAACCCGTAGAGTCTACCGCGATCTTCCCGTCTGCACTGAGACAGAGGCTCGACGACTCGCCCGCGACGAGCACCAGAGGGTTCAATGAGTCACCAAGATTGGCGGAGAGGCGAGGGAGTAACACCATAGCCTTGCCTTCACAAGGACTTGTCCCCGCGAACTGTATCGGGAGGCTAGACTTGCGATAAGCATCATAGCGTTGTCACCCAATGGTTTCACTGTACCTCGCGGACGGCTTCCACACCCAGCCCGACCATTGCTCTGGTTTGTCCAAGTAGACCATGGGCTTCTTCATCGAAGGCACTTCGAGGCCGAACGCCCCATCCTTACGAGCAGCCCACTCCTTGGACAGAGTAACGCCAGGGACGCCCTGCTCTACCACGATCGTGCCGTTGTTGTTGTGTCTCCCCAGCCACTCGACATGGCCGGACGCATGGACGAGCCGGAAGGTGTACGAGAACCGGGCATCGATGTGGTCCTGCAGCGAAGCGCTGAGCTTGAGGTACAGCGTGTTCTCCTCACGCTTCCCGTCGGTATCCGCGAGGAGGGAGAAGCTTGATTGCGTCGAGGCGGACGTCGAGGTGCTCTGGACCTGCTCCGGCTCCATGAACTGCACTGCTCGCCACTCTCCGCTGCGTCCTGCATGCCCATGAACGGGGAGATTCGTCCAGAGCTCGACCCGAAACCTGTCCGAGCGTGCCCGAAGATAGGATTGGGGGGAGTCAAAGGTTGCCTTGAAGAGAAGGGTATGTATGGACGATGCCTGATCGAGGATGTGGCCGGGGACGGGGACAACCCTGGCTTTCGTCGTCTGTTGCAAGTCGGGCGAGAATGTGAGCCTCATGATGGGCGGGGGGAGCGTTCAACACCCAGGGATATACGGCGGCTCAGAAGTTGTTAGTCGGGGAGGTGAAGAGAGGGAATAAGCACGCTGAAAAACTCAACCCTCGGCGTCCAGCATCGGAAGGACTGAACGGAGACGAACGCGAGGCATGCGGGCAGCAACAATGTGCGGACCTCAACCGAAGAAGCTCGTCAACGAGGCAGATGGCCACGGCCGATGGGTGTTCATGACGACATCTACAGTCATTTACCGGTCCTTCGGACAGACTTTTCGTGTTATCCGAATTAAACCAAGCACTGTTAGAGGAGCCATAATCGGGGGACTCTGGCAGATCCTGGTGCCTCTATTCTATAATTCCGCCTTTCTTCCAAGGTACTTGGGTTGGATTTGCACGGGATCGAGGTGTTTGATGTCGGAAATCCGCTATCGGGGCTTTCTGGGTCCTTCGGACAGTCACCCCCACGCTTAGATATGCCTTATCGGGGCGGGGACAATCTAAGCGAGCAGGGCGCCAGGCTGTTTCGGGCGATTTCTCGTCCACCAAAGGCAGGTGTGACAGGGCGTCTAAACCTGAATGTTTTCCGGGAGGTCGTCCTTGCCGTTTCGACATGGACGACCGTATCCCGTGTCTGGCTCTAAGATTAACTATCTCACCGTCATATGCATACATCAGTTAACTTCGTTCTATATTTTCAAGTTTCAAATCTCTCCGAGTAAGCCACAGCTAAGGAAGAAGCACCAAAAGCCCCATTTTTTAATGTCCATGCCAACTTAACAAGGGCGATACACCACGGGAGACGATAAAACTTTACCTGAGTGACAATAGTTGATGTTAAATGCATTCTAGATACAAATCAGGGTCAGGGATGCGAGGGGATGGCTGAGAATTCAGTTTGTCCGAGGGAGCCATAATATCCGAAGGACCGGTGAAAGACTGTACGTATACAGCCTCCGCGTCTGGCCAATTCCTCCTTCCCCATAGCCGCTCGTGATCGGAGGACCTACCGCAGTCACTCATAAATCTCGTCCTTGCGGATGATCAGTACCACAGCACAACGTTACACACTACATTACATAGGAAGCGAAAGAGACCATCGAAGTGGAAAAACAAGAATGGACGTTCTAGTAACCGTCAATATAGTCCGTCCCTCTTCTCGTACGATCCCCGCCAAACGCATCCCCGTCTGTCGTGCGCGACACCGTTTGGGCGACGAAGTCGTCCAGCATCTCCGGTGGTAAGTCGAATTCCGAGGTACGCACAGCAACCGCGTATGCAGCTGTGCGGATAATCCCGTCTCGGGTAAGCTTCATTGCATGTTGAGCCATAATAGAGTACGACTCACCATCCTCTATTTTTTCTAGCGACTGTCCTGTGATGTACTGTTTCTTACGAAGCTCCTTGAAATACGGAGTTAGGGCTTCAAAGTCTGCAACGCAATCGCTGAAAATATCAGCACCATGCGAGTACGTTTGCAATGGAGAACATGACTCGCCTGCTTTGCAGTTTCGTACGAAGTTGCACACTTCGTTGGCCTTCTGTCGGCCACCACGCCGTGATATCGCACCAATGGCGAATCGCATAAGCTCCCCGGTCAGGTCGGAAAGGCCAAGGAGATAGTCCTCTAGCGGCAGAGGGAAATACTGAGCAACCGCCTTAATCAATACACCAGGAACTACGAGGTATCCTGAGGGAAGACGCTTACCGGAATGCCATTCTCGTCGCAGAGGGAGGCTTGGACTTGCCCATAGGAGATCAACGATTGGTGTTCGAGGTAGTGGGCGAAGCTCAGAGCCTCAATGTATTCTTGTAGTCCTGGCGAGACGTTCCTCTGGTATCGTGCGAAGCGGTCTCCCGTCAACTCTAGACGAATACCCGCGAACAGAGATTGGATGTCTTTCAGTTTTGGTTTGGCACGCGAGGCAGCACGACTGCCGAGGACGCGGTCATCGGTTTCGGTCGCATCCTCGGTCATGATGCGATGAAGGAGAAAGATGACCTTCTTCGAGAGGTTTGTTACGTCGCGGCTGGACTGTAGTGAAATAAACGTGACGAAGGTCAGAACTGGACAACGAGGGGAGACCAATTCCGCGATGAGAGGGTTGAAAGTGCATCAACTCTAATGCAAGGTACGGACCTTTATGAGACGTTCTCGTCTATCATTGTGGTCGTCAAGATCTTCTCTGAAGTGGTCGAATACGCCGAGAATGTCATCTCTGGAGTGGAGGGTCGACGATGACGCCATATTCGTAGCTTTCCAAGGCGGGGATGTACCTTCTGATGTCCTCGGCTGCAACGAAATAAAGTGAGTGTAGACCTCCTATGGTTGGTTCCGATATTCGGGAAACGATGCAGGCTCGAATATTGCCTACCGATGACAATGACATTGACTGGTTGGAGAGATGGATGGTCAGTGCTCAGCAGTGCTTCAGCAACCCGAGTGTGAAAGCTGAAATGTCGAGTACTAACTTGAAGTAGTTATTTCAAGCTGCTGCCGCAGCGGTTAATCTAAGCGCCTGACGGGCGTCTCGGGGAGCACGGCGGGCGCGTCGCTGTGGATCGTTGGTCGTTGTCAGTGGCAGATCCCAGCTGCAGTTACTGCGCCGTTCCGGGCCCTTGAACTTCTCTCGGTCCTCGCTCGACTTTTCCTCCCTGAGCACCCCTCCCTCGCGTGTCCCCTGTGTCTCCTGCCCTTCCTTTCTACCGCCACAACCTATCGGCAGTCGCATCTATACTCGCCGGACGTCCCTTCGTTTTCCGACATTCGCCCATGGCCTTCGCTCCGAAGCCTGGCTGCCCAATGTGCAGCATCGTCTCTGCTGGCAATTCCTCCGCCCCGGGCACTCCCAATTCTCCAACCAATGCCGCAAAACAGAACGAAATCCTCTGGAGAGATGACAATTTCACCGTCTACCGCGAGACCGCATGCCCCGTCTCGAGCAAGGGTCACATCATCGTAGTATTCAAGTACGTCCTCCTACACTCCACCGTGCTTACTCCCGCTCACACCCGGTTCCCTTTCGCAGCCTCCACGTCCCGTCAATATATACCCTGGTATGTCCGAGCGCAGTTGGCGGGGCACACCGCCCGCCGATCCACTAAGCTGTCATGCACGAACGCTGACCGGGATCGTCCTTGTGCTGCTCAGTCCTCCAGCGACCTCCCCCTGCTCGTCACCCTCCGCGACGTCTCGCACCGCCTCCTCTCCTCGCTCCAGACCCAAGCGACTCCGCTCTCCTCCCCTGCGGCCCATCCCCAGCGCCCGCTCACCTCGGCCTCGCGCCTGCGCAGCACGCGCGAAACGTTCCGCATCGGCTTCATCACGCCGCCCTTCCGCGACAACAAGATCCCCGTCACGGACCACCTCCACGCCCACGGCTACGTCCTCCCCGCGGACCTCATGGGCTGGTGGCGCGCCGTCGGCTACAGCCCCATGGCCTGGTACGATATCGACGACCTCATCGCCGAGATTCGGTGAGTGCTGCTATTTCGGTCCCGTACCCGCATCACGTTCTCAGCGCCCCCCTCCTCCACCTGCCGTTCCCCGCGCACCGTCCCCCGTCTTGCATTGTCTTCTCTTGCAGGGAGGAGACGTCAAACAACCGCGTGCGGTCCGGCGTGAACCCACGACCTATCGACTTCGTACCTGGCGCTGGAGCGCGGAGGGGCACCGCAGATGGGATCGAGACGACGGACGCCCCGCTAGGCGTCATAGACACCGATGTCGAGCAAGGAGAGGCAAACCCCACAAGCCCGATGCTGCTCCCGCCCACACCAACCACCGTTCGGGGCCCCGGATCGACGCCAACGACACCGACCGCAGACTCAGCCATACCCCATTTGCGGGTTTGACGCTTCGTCAATATACCGCTGCTAGTTGTATCCTCTCCTATAATGACGACAAGGACTTTCGCGGTCTGGCCTTACATTCGTTTTCTGTGTCCCGGACGGGTTTCTGGATAGCACTTGCACTACGCGCGGGCTCAAGGGCATGTACACTGCAATTATTACATTTTACACGGTAGGCTACATGAGGAGTGGGGTGCTATTATATTGCGAGCATTGTCCTGATTGATGGTATTCATATAATCTCTTCGATACATTATGCATCTGCGCGCGCGCAGGGATCAGTGAGCGGTCGAGCAGTCGAGCAGGAAGAAGGAACATACAGTATGACGAGCCAGAGAGCAGGGTGGACAACGCGGCTAGTTGTTCTTCCGTGAATTTCTTCGAGTCTTCGTGCCAGGTATCTTGATGGGTCTTCCGGAAGGTGCTTGCGCACTTCCTCACAGTCGTAGAGATCGGGATCTGGTGGTCCACAGTGGTTAGCCACACGCAACACTAATATAAGCTTACATGGTCGTAGACGTACGGGGTCGTAAGTGTGTTCCGCAAGGACGTTCGTAAGCAGCTCCGGCATCCACCGCTCAATGGTGTATGGGTAGCTGTCGATGAGTGCACACACGCCAAGGATGGCAGCGTGCAGCTGGCGAATCGCCGTGTTGTATGCAGGGGACTTCCGGTCATCAGGAAGCTTGCTGTTCTTGATGAGCCGAACGAAGCGATCTTTCAAGGCGAGGACACTTCTCCGCGGCGACAGGCGAAGAATGCCAGACAGCGTTCTACATACAGTCGGTTAGCGGTGGAGCGCAATGGGATCGAATAGAAAGAACTTACGTCGCAGCCATCTCGCGCACTTCGACAACCTCATCGTCGAGGCACCTGCAGACGACCTCCACCATCTCGACCAGTTTCATGTCGCTGATGAGGAAGGACTGCCGGAAGTAGAACACTGAAAACGTTGACATTAAATAAGGCGCTGGGCTACTACGAATTGGGGAAAGACGCACCTTGCACGAGCGGGATGATCTTCAGCCGCACTTTCCACGACTGAGAACAGGTTCTGTCAACATCAGATTGACGTCAAAGCTAGACGGCTTACCGGGAACGTCTGGATGGCGGAGAAGAATTCATCCAACAGCGGGTTGATGTACTGCCGGGGGACGATCACTCCACACATCCGGACCATGAGAAGCTTTGCGCGATACGCAAACTCGTCGTTGTCGTTGACTTCCGTGAAGCGGACGAGTTCAGGCTATCGCGGCGGAATGAGCCACAAGCGTCGGGGCAATAGCAAGAATCTTACCATGAGCGGTAAGATGTAATCGAAGGCAGAGACGGCGTTGACGTCATGGACCATCTGGAAGAGCCACTTGCAGACAAGGATGCCGACGCTGAGCACACAGCGCATTAGCATCGCCGTCTTCGATTGTGACCGTGTCCACTCACCGGTCGTATGTCGACTGGAAGGCGCGGACCCCGGGCAGCCTCTCGGCACGCCAGATCGGGAACTGCTTGACGAGCTCCGCAACTCGGTCCTGGTGGAACGTGCCTCTGATGCCTAACACGTCGCCGGTCTCAGAGAGCGTTCTGCACTCCCGCACAAACGTTTCCGCCGTCAGAAGGGAGGGATTCGGGCGCCACTAATACCCTATGAGTTCCGATGCCAAAGCGGACAGGAGAGGAGGCTAACCATGATCTTGCCAGTGAAGGCAAGGATCTCGCTGAAGTAGGCGAGAACATCTTCGTGTTCGCACTTGAGCTCGGCCCAGCATCTGTCGAGAGCATCTTCCACCCAAGGAGTGAACTTGACACTGAGTTGCTCGTAGAAGGCGCGGAAGAAGCAGAGAACTTGGATGATCTCGAACGTGGACTCGCCATTGAAGTCAACAGTGCGGAATTCGTCCATGATGAGGTCCACGAGCGGCTGGACTCGGCGTGGATCCTTGTTGTAGAAGACGTGCTGCAGGGAACCCGTCAGAGAAGATGGCGCATCGATGACGTTGGGGACTGGGATCGAACCTCGAAGAAAGACGACCAGACGGACAGAGTGTCGTTGCTCTTCTGGTTGAAGATGCTTTTGGCGTGTGGCATGAACCACTTCCAAAACTTGACCTGCGAATCAGTTGGCCAGTGCTTCGACCCTGCCAGCCTTCGTTCAGTATTGGTGCCCCGGGTCCAGTCTCCCGATCGACCTACCAGTCAGGATGCCCGCAACGAATTCAGCAGCAGCGCGTTGCTTATTCTTGTCCTTGTTCGCCAGCAGTTCTTCCAACGTAGGCCGTAATGCTTCGAAAGGTTCATCGCCGAGCAGCTGGACTGTCGACAAAGTTAGATGCAGGAACGGCCGACAGGCGGCAAACAACCTCACAGATGGACTTGACGGAACAGAGGTTGTCTTGCATCACCACTTCCGTGTTGTTCTCCGTCGCGTAATGGACCGAGAGCTTTTGCCAGAAAGCTGGATCCATGGAGATAGTTTTGATCGTCGAGACTATCTGTTCGTTACTCGCATCCCATGTCGGAACAGGAGGCTTCTCCGAATCTGGAACCAAGAAGCGATCTATTGTCTTCCCCCATACCAGCCATCCTGAACCCAGCTTGTCTCGGATAAGCCTACAGACCAACACGTGTCAGTATACTCTATCCGAGGGCAGGGATCTCTCTTACGGTTCGTGACGAGCTCGCTCCAGAACCAATGGCATCTTATACTCTTCCAGTGCGCGCGTGTAGAAGTCCCGTGTGGGCTCCTCCACAGGCACCTTTCGGCGCAATGGGTGGTGGTTTTGCTCTAACGCAAGATCCACCGGGCCGTCGGCCAGAGTACGTAGCTTGACATAACGGGTGATCTTCATGATTCCTCGCTGAGCATACTGCAGCCGTAACTCGCATTAATAACAGCACCCAGTGACGAACAAAAGTATCGCTCACGTATCGCTACGAGACAACCAATGAGTATCCTCAATATATCACTTGAGATCCAATGGGATGCCTACCATGCTAGCATTTGAGTCATGACTCTTCGTGAACATGTACTCAACGTGTGCGGGGTTGAGCGGCACATCCCGCCTTATGAGGGCTCGCAGACAACGGACAGCGACAATAGCGTATCTCCAGTGCGTGCGCTCATCGTTGGCGATAGCGAGGATCGCGTCCGTCTGTGGGTGTATGAGCAATGGAACGCATAGGCGTGCAGATGCTTCCTACAGTCTCAACGATGGCCTTGTTCGTGATGGCGATGCGCTTAGCACGCTGCTCCCTACACTTCTCCAAGAGGTCGTTCTGTGAAGAACTAGCTCGTCCCACTAAAGAACGGAGGCTCTCATTTGCAGCAACCAGGTCTGCGTTCTCCACTTGATATACGATATGGTTTGGTTCCCCGAAGTTGCTTAGACCTGGAACGAGAGTTTAACTCTTCGTCATCTCTCACAAAATTGATACACACAAGTCTCTGCCAGAGATGCGACACAATCTTGGATAGAGGACTGCGCAAAAAGGCGTCAACTCAGACATATGATTCGATCCAGCTCTAAATACCTTCTCGTTGTGTTGGCATGCGAAGAGTTTCTGGACGAATTCCGTCGCTAGTGTGGGTTCTGCAACCAGATCAGTATCAAGTTCAATCGATGCTCGCTCAGTCGCGCTTACCACCAATCGCGTACTTGGCTGAAAATAGCTGATATCAGCAAATAAATTACCATGTATGAAGATGCACGTACCGAGGGTCGAGAGGTTTAACGTCCACAGAGCACCCTTCATACGGTCATCTTCGGTCCCAGGTTCCAGCCCCTTGTACAAGGCCGGAAGACACCGACGCCTCACACCATCGAAACTCTGAAACCAAACAATGAGCAAGGAATATAGACACGACTTTCATAAACGTACGTTGCACAAACTCTCGAGGAGAGCTTGACTCGTCCTGCACCCCCCATTAGCGTCCAAGGTTAGGACTCTCTAGCGAATCACCTACTCTCGAACTGAATGAGGTGTCAGCGAGAAGCTTGTGCGAAGGAATGTTGTCAACTGACCAGTTGCGAAACTCCACATGGACCATTGAGTCACGTCGTCGATCAAGCTGTCCTCCAAGGGTCCTCGTCGCCGTTCAATGGAATTCCACCTCAGACGAGCCGCATGATAGAGTCTACATCAGCAGAGGGATCAGCATCGATTTAACACAATGATGTTTAGACTCTACCGTGCTCGACGGACGTAAAGGGCCCGGGGCCACTCTTTCTGTCCTGCGTAGTGTCGTGCGATATTGGACTCGCTCTGGTACCGGTCCAGCTGGAGATAGTAGCTGCGTGGTGTCAGCCATCAGACCTGACACGTCTCTCGACCGACACACCTGTCTCTGCTGTCGCCGTATTCTAGAAGGTACGTTCGGATGGAACGCATCTGCGAAAACATTGGTCTTGGTCACCTTAAATGAGACGCACAGCAACTTACGAGCCCGTGTACGGCATCCACTGTGTTCTCTTCACCCTGCTGCCGGAGAGAGACAGAAGCTTTGTGCAGGAACTCCCCGAATTTGCGACGCAGCGAAGTGATATACTGGTGACGAGGATCACTTGGGTCGGAAAGAGCAAAGCCCGAGTTAAGCGGTTCAATGCATGCGATCATCTCAGGGATTTCAAGCCTGAGGGGATGGTCAAGGTAAGCGCGGAGTATATGCGACAACAACAACAACAACGCTTACAGAATATCACTTGTCTCCATCGCCGACCTCTGTTCTTCGGGAGGTATCACCTCCTTAGCGAGTGTTGGGATGCCGGAGAACGCGTTGCGAACGAAGCTCAGATGTCTGACCGCCGAATGAGTCGACATACGAAGTCACTTGCGTATCTAAACGCACCTGCAGAAGTCGTTCCGCCAGATCTCATCACGACCGATGCCTGGAAAACTGTGTTCGATGATGACCAGCAGCACAGGGGGTTGTGACATACCTGGTTCAAGCAATCCATGTAGGGTATCGAGGATAGGTTCTATAAATTCACGGAAGATTTGCAACACGAAGTCAATCTCTTCTTCAGTCGGGACATGCCATGTCAGCTGTTGGTTCCAATCAGCATCGCAAACGCGAAGGCAAAGACCGCGAAACTACCTTCACGTCTTCGGGTTTGTACATCTTGCCCCAATACTTATGATGGTTCGACTTGAAGTCTATCAACAAACTTGCGTGAGCAGATGTTTAGAATGCCGTAATTCGACAGCTCAAACCTTGTGAGTGCCACTCATCGGGGTTGACGAACTTGTTCTCGAGAGGATACGTGTGGCTGAGCGTCAGAAGCGTGCTCGAGAGGAGCTTGCCACTCGATGAGTAGCCCCGTTTGGAGAACGTCTTGTCGTGCAAGATCTTGAATAGCGAAATGAGCTGATCACGGTACTTCAATGTCTTCAACTACTAGTCAGCAGGCTACCCTTCTCGCAGACTGACGAAATTTCTCACTACACGACCATCACTGTACGAGCACACCGGGTGAGTATCATCGGAGAGACACGACGTCTGCGCAAAAAGCTTACTTGTACATGCAACCCCTAAGAATGGCAAGGTCTGCACAACGTTGAGTCAAGGGCCCGTAGGACGACATGCTTATAAACTCACTCCAGTGTAAGGTAGCATCAGACGGGAGGGGCGTAGAGCCTCCGGACGTGATCCTCAAGGAACTAGCGCCGTGCTCCAGTTCTGTCCTGATGCTGCGGTCGCAGATTGGCAAGAAGTGGTCCAGGGTCTTCGAGGGGCTCGCGTTCGCAACGCACTCAACAAGCTGGTGGATCGCGCGCACAGCGTTGGACCGCACGTTCTGCGTGGCGTAGTTGAACACGAGGTTGAGCACCATGTCGTACAGCGGCTCGGACAGGTGCACACATATCTGGCTGAAGGCGCCCGAGACGGCATCCACGAGCTGCACTGCACGCCAAGACAGATTCAGCGAGACAGGCGGAAGGATCTGGATGGGATGGGCTAACCTTCTGTGGCCCCGCCGGCAGCGCCGTTCGGACCCTCCTCGGGGAGGTTCTCGAAAAGCAGGATCACACGCCGCAAGAACGCGGCGACCCAATCCGCGAACGCGCTCGCGCTGTCCCTCAGCAGTGCGTCTTCCTCTTCCACGGTGAGGTTCTTCTCCGACCCTGGCTCTATTCCGTCCGGGAAGCGCTCAAACTCAATCATCGGCGCGTCGCTGGCAGGTGTCCGGACGGGGCGCGTTCCGTCGCCAAGGGCTGGCTCAGTTTGGGCAGCAAGTTCGCCAAACTTGATGTACTGTGCAACCTCTGACACAAACGAAGTAGTACAGAACTACAACATTGCCATGAATTCGCTGGACCAACATAACTAACCAAGCTTGGACATACCGTCTTCGGAGGGTCGTTCTGAGCGCATACAGTCAGTCCTAGTCGTGATTTCAGAGATACGAGAGACCAACTAGATCAATACCAGGGAGTAACAGCTCCAAGATCGGGAGGAGATGCTTGGCCCCAGGGTAGTACACATCACGACAGACCAAGGCGGGGGCGACAGCTCCGAGCGCTTTAATTACCGCCGTCGTGCGATGCGTCTATTCCAAGGTCACTACATACTCAACGGTGCAAGTTAATCACTTACCTCCACCAGGGCCTCAAGAGCGGGCTCTGCTCGTTCAAGAATTGGGTGCAAGATGAGGTCGGGCTCCATAACACTCATCGACTTCATGCAGCTCTGAATGTTTGACACCGTGGTGCTGTCTTGAGAGAACATTGCCAACAAAGTTACTGTCCTGAGGCTCTTGACGAGTTCCCGACGGATTTCTTTCGTCAGACGACGGTGCTGTCACACAACGATTAGACAACCCTTAGCATGACTTAGGCAAGACAGCTTACTAGAGGCGTCTTGCAATCGGGCTGCCGCTCCTCGTACCACCCTGCGCAAAGTTGTCATTATAAACACAACGGCGATTGAACGGAAAGACTTACTTTTGTTGAAATCGTAGACGATGTACTTGATGAAGGCGCTGAGCTGGATATGGAATGATCAACATGACGTACGTTGAACACTAGGTGTTCCAGTAGACAGTGCAGGAAATGACGCACATCAGATGTCCAACTCCCGGAATTAGTAGGATGGAAGAAACTCTCGGTCGACGCGATGAGCTTTGCAAGCGAGTCTAGCGCTTTACAGCCTGCCAAATGTGTCTTGGCCTTGAGGTGGCCACCCTTACCGAGAGGTGAGGAGAGATAATCTCCAAGACCGCCGTTCTGCTGTGGCAGTGGCGTACTTGTCCCAGAAGCCTGAGGTGTAAAGAAAGGTGTGGGATCGTTGGATCCAGGACTTGGCAACGCGTCCGGAGCCATTGAATACACGATGATGCGGGCCAGTGACGCTAAGGCTATGATCAGTTTACGACTAAGTTCACGATACGTTATACATACGGATACGCCAACTCGGCTTGGGTAAGCGGTTGATCTCGAATGTCGTTTGACCGTCTGCATTCGGTCCGGTCGTCAGAGAACCTTGGTCCGCAAGAGGAATTTCTGGTGCACACAACTTAACTTCGTCAGCAATTAAATACGGAGGTTGACGAACGCACCCATCGAGGACATGCATTTGGTCATGATATATGCCCAGTCTGCCTCTGAGAAGATTCCAACGTCGTCAAACAGCCCCGTCCATTTCCATTTGGGTTCAAGGTCGTCCGCAGGCCAACTTGGACAACCTTCTCCCTCGGACCGTGCGTCGTCCGGGATGTCCTGGATTCTCTGAGGATCACTTACGGATGGATCGACGTGCATCTCCGCTAGACGTGCGAGGAACTGCAACATGCGGTCGTCGAACATGTAGGAATTCACTGACTCCCATAGTCGGAAGAGCATGGGGAGGTACGATTGCGGGTGGGAGAGTGGGAGGAAGGTCAACATGTAGTATTGTGACGCTAGAAGGCTCTAATGCAGACACGACGCGTCAACGGGTATAAAATATATTCGCGTTCGTACCGTACTTACATTCAAGCTGATACAGCTCATGGAGGGTAGGAAGGTGGACAGCATCTCGTCAATGGCGGCAGGATGAAAGAATCGGCGAACGTTCTCAGCAACGTAGCCCATGTACCAAGAGGTCTGACTGTAAATCACAGGGAAACATGAGCAAACGACGTACCCCCGATTTGCATAGGACTACTCGCCTGATTTCATACTGACGCCTGGTGAGGAACAAATCTTTGCTCAGGATCTTGTATACTGACTGCCAAGGGAGCCTGAGATCGTCTATAGAAAGCTTCTTCTTGGAGCGGGAGAGTGCTTGCAGACCATCTGAGCAAGCCGCGACAACGTGGTTGGGCATGCCTGGGGTCGTGCAGACATGGTAGTAGATCTTGATGAGCGCAACGCGTTTTTCCTTGGGTATAGGATACTTGAGCATGCACCAACTTCATGGTGCAGTGTGAGCGGTGAGAAGAGAATGCAGCGAGTGAAAAGCGCTCACTATGTTAACATACTGTCCCATTGCAGCAATCCTGGATCGTAATCCTTTGCTTCCACACATTGCGTGAGCCGCAGCAAAATGAAATCAAACATGTCCTGCATCCTCGAATTAGGCTCGATGGAGTAGGGTATGGACTTTGCGTAGTTTCTGAGCTTGACCATGTACCGGTCACCCGTCGCGTGCATGATGTCGTCCGAGATCGGCGGCGGAGCGGGTGGTGGTCGTGGACGGGGGTCCTGCAGGGTGAGGTTGGATATGTCCAGTATGTTCATGGCTTGTAAAAGAACAGGTGAGAATGTTTGAGGGGGCGTAGAGAGCAGTGATTGAGGGGAGGACCATGCGGGTCCGAGAAGGCTTTATACAACAAGCAGGGCGGCGCGCGTCTCGCCTTGTGTGGCGCGCGCGAAAGAGAGTGCCACCAGCTGCCACCAGTCATTCATTCTTGTCCCGACTCTCCGCGAGCCTGCGTCGGCAGTGTGCTATTCTTCCCTGCTTCTTTCCAAACTTTTCTTGTTGCGCCCACCAACCACTGGCGGCCAATGAGACCGATCAGGATCAGGATGACTCGGTCGGGCTGCGCCATGTGCACAAACAAGGTGTATTCGTCTTTCGGCGACGATCGCGAAGCGCTCTTTTCCCAGTCTCTACACGGCATCAGCATTATACTTATCGCACGATGTACACTGGAAAGCTCTGCCATCTCGCAATCAAGATACTCCGATGGCGGCGGAAGACGCGACCTCCTGTAGTTCCTGTATCGCCTTCCGTCGCACCAATTCCCAAACCCCGTCCCTTTGCGTCCTCGCGTCCCCCAGCCCTTCGCGGATCTCCTCCAGGCGCTCCACATACTCCCGGCCATCGTCTTGCAGTTCCCGCAAGGTGGACAACGACTTCTCCAGCTTGTCGAGCTGCATTTCTGCGCGGGAGAACTGCGTGTTCTCAAATATCGATTCCTGATTGGGGGAGAGGAACAGCTTGTGAACGACCGGAGTAAGGTCCGGTGCTCTTGCGAGCCGACTGTCCGCGTCGTTGTCCTCGGCTTCATCTTCACGTTTGGGGACCAAGGAGGTCCCCACTCCGACCTCATCGGGGTTCTCGCTCATAACTTGCCATAACCTCCCTAGCGCTCTTCGCAGAGAGGTCTCCCCCTCGATCAGCATGTTCGTGGAATCTTCCAGTTCATCGAAGACACGCGATCGGAACGAATGTGTCGTCGCCTTGTCCAAAACGAATGATGTGTAGGACAAGTGTTGGGTATTAGGGTGAGGATAGGGCGCCATAAGAGGCGGGGATGGCGAGCGCAGATGAGGTAGTGTCAAAGGCTGGTCAGGTTCTTCCTCCGAAGGTAGAAGCTGTCTAATACGCTTTCTGGCGCGGTCTTCTGCCTGTATGCATGGTGAGGAGGCTGTCGTAGGATTGGAGATGTAGCAGGCGCACCTCCCAATCTTCCATCCACGGGCCCCAAGCTGTCATCTTGCCCTTCCGGACCCACTTCGCCTGGTTGTATGTTTTAACACCCCAGTTGCCTCGAAACGCGGGTTGCGGCAGGTCTTCATCATTTGGCTCAAAGCCGTAGGAGGGGTAGTACCAAGCGTCGTTGTCGTTAGAAGGGAGGCTCACTAGGCTGCCCGACGAGGGGTCAGTCCCAGGTCGAACGACAAAGGCAATGGGTCAACGTGCCTGGGATCCTCGTATTTGCCCTCGTCAAGAAGATGAGTGAATGATCGCTTCACGCCGTTCACTGGCATGACCATGTGCTGTCCGCTGGTCGAAGGCCGCGAGTTCGGGCCGTCCAGGACGATGGCGTCGGAAGCCATCAGGGTGGAGCTCTTCGGGAAGATTGGATGCGGGGCAGATGGAAGGGGGTGGCCGACGTCGACGGTGCTGACGAGGACGGAGGGCTGGTTGACGAGTGGAGGAGAGACGGAGGGAGGCAACAAGGATCGAATGAGTATGTCGAATTCGGCGAATGCCGTGATGCTGCGATTGGAGGACGGAGTTTTGGCCATGGCCAACGGAGTCCGCCTTCTGCGAGCTCTCCTTCAGCCTGCGGTCGACGCCCCTCGACTTGCTCGCGTTCATCGCCTCTGTATATTCTCCACGGCCGGCCCTGTCCATACTTGTCCGCCTCGCACCCTGTGAATTACCTTGCTGCACGTACCCCTCTGTACCTGCGTCTCTGGGCGCGTCTATGGCCAGTACCGAACTCACCAACTCGGCCGAGCATTCTGAGAAGGAGGTCCCACTCGATGCCAACCACACCGACTCCAAATCCATCAGGGAACTGACGACAGGCGCAGATGGAGTATCAGGTGCCCGCGCCGCTCCCGTTCCAGGCTCTCGCGACGCCAGTCCCGCCTCTCTGTCCTCCGCATCTGGTCCTTCTTCAACCAAGGGTGGCACCCAGTCCCCAGCTCCATCCAGTTCGGGTAACACGCCGCCACTGAGTATGCCACACCCCAAGAAGTTCAGTCATGTCAATATCAACAAAAAGTTCCTCGAGAAGACATCCTCTGCTTCTGCTCCTACCCACACCATCGCGGCCTCGCCGGCGTTGAAAACGACGAACTCTAGCCGTACGTACCACGATGTAACGTCTGTGCGCAATGTAACGTTGGCGTCGTCCAGAGAAATCCGTCCAGCAAACCACTACGTCTCATCCGCGTCTGGTGACTGCGAAGCTCACGGCTACACCGCAACCCAGCAGCACTGCTGGCTGGTCCCGATCGTCTTCAACAGTTCCCTCGTCTGCACCAACACCTAACCCCACCTCGAACCCGAAACCATCCACAGCGCCCGCGACATCGTCGACCGCAGCGCCCCTTCCTCCTCCTGTAGGCAAGGTCATCCAGCCGCAGCCGCGTAGCAGTCAAGATGCTCTTTTTGCGAAAAAGGATGGATCATCGAAGCCCGTGTGGGGAAACGCGAAGGGTGGCGCGGTAGCACCTTTGGACAGGGTTCAGGTCGACTTCCCAACTGCTGCTGAAGTAGCCCAAGGTAAGTTACCAAGTCATCACGCGGTTATGGCCCGTATAAATACAATATAACAGCAGGACGGGTACCCAAATCGTCCGACAAGGCCGTATCCAATGATGCCAATGCCCAGAAACAAGCGGCTGAAGCGGATACCTTTCGTGGTGTGCACTTGGATCCTAACGCCCACCATTGGGACGAGGTTCGTCCTATCTAGTTAATTCTAAGTATCGGTGATCTCATGTACATTCAGATGGAAGAAGACGATGACAACTTCCTTGGCGGGGTGATTGAGTTTGGGGATGGTCGTCAATACAAGGTTCAATCTAGTGAGGCTCGGGCCACTTCGCCGCCTAAGGATACTGCCCGGTCACCGACACAGGGAGAAGCACATGAACCTGGGCGTGCCGGCACAACGGACCAACCTGTGAGTAAGGAGGAACGTTTCGCGGATGATTTCGACAGGAGCTGGCCTCGATCCCGCCCAGGGTACCAATCAGCTACTATACCTCGCGATCAAAGATCTAATGGTACGCCTACGTCTCCCGCTTCGACGTCTGTCCATTCCCCCCAGGAGCCATCCCGGCAATTGTTCAACGAGCGCTCCAACCGACTGGAACCCTACTCTCATCAGCGGCATGGGGGCCCTGGAGCTCCCTCCCATTTCAATCGGAGAGGTAGTCGACCTGACTATGTAACTTCGCCCACGGAGCCTCGTCGAGACACACCCCCCCACACCCACTCTCACGGAGTTCAACTTCTCCAGAAAGGCCCCAATGACGGCCCTCCGGATGGCCCTCCTTTCTCCCCGAGAGCCCCCGTTGAGAGTTCGCCAATATCTCCTGCAGACTCTCGTTTCCGGGACCGTCAACCCCACCGACAGGAGCATCCGCCATGGCAATCGGATGGACCGCCTGGTCCAGGTCGTAGTCATCCAGCTTATGGTGCTCATCCGCCCAGACGTCCTCGCGATGCCTCCTTCGACGACCGCCGTCGCACTTCAGGCAATGAAACGCTGTCTCCACTCGGCCTTGATACCCGTAGGCAGCTTCCGCCTCACCTTTCTCCTCGTCTTAGAAACGTCCCACCACCACGAACAGAAGGGGATGGTCAACCGCGGTCTCCTGTGCTGCCATCCAGCGCGCTCCCCTCAGCCGAACCTCCCGCACTATCCGCTGACGGCCAGCTTGTCAGTTCCCCGGTTGATTCTGAGCAGTCTACTGGACCTGTCGTAGACGTGGAAGAAGTACGCAAGGCTGCAATGCACAACGCAGCGGAGCGTGCGCGGTTGCGCCGCCAGCAGGAAGAAGAAGAGCGGGAGCGAGAGAAGGAGCGCGCGCGCAAGAAGGCGGCCGAGATCGAGGAGCGCATGAAGGCCACGGAGGAGAAAGCTCGTGAACGCGAGAAGGTCGAACCTGAGAAGCAGAAGATAGATGCTCAGGTTGGTTGCAGTTAATAACCTTCATGCACTATGACGTGGGCTCAGATCTCTCTAGGTTCTCGGACTCATCGAGGAAGCTGTGTCTTCTGTCGCGCCGCTTGAAAAAGGGATGGACAGTCAGCCTGAGGATCAGCGCGGCGCTCCCGCGGCTCCAATGTTTGGCCGTAGCGCTTCGTCCAGGGGTACACAACGAACGGTTCCACCACGGAGAACGTCTTTCCCCGCCTCTTCGGTTGTACCAGTGGTACCCTCACCGGCTTCAGAAGCGGACACATGGCGGCGCAAAGGCCCACTATCCCCGCCTCGTAGGCCAGAGTCGCAAGAACTGCCCCCGTCATCCCTTCTGCCTCCACCTGTTCTGGCACATACGGATCTCGATGTGAAGGAAGGAGAAGATGTCGACGTAGTGGACTTCGCGGACCTTGGCAAACTGGTCAGTTCCGAGAATTCATCTCAGCCTCCGGCTTCTGTTCCTGCGGCTCGCGCTCCTCGAGCCGTTGCCGCGGACTTTTTTGCTGAACAGCCGCTGGCCGTGCCACGACCACAACCTCCGCCGTCTAGAGCGGACGAGGGCCCTTGGAGACGACAGTCAGCCTTAGCTAATGGTCATTCCTCACATGCCGAGAAACCCTTCAGTGCCGAGGTTGTTGTAGACAGCCCGCAAGTAGCTCCCGACTCAGCTCGGTCAAGTGAACCTGCAGGACCGAACAGTGCTGTCTCGCCGCCGCCATGGTACGATGAGCATCATCGTCGCATGTCGGGCCATCCCCAGAATGGCATCCACAAGTCTCCACAAGGGCCATATTACCGTGAAGCTCCAATGTCGACCCTGAACGATGTCATGGCGCGTATCAAGGGCGCGATAGATGGGATGCACCACGATGCGGACGTCCCGAAGGAGGTTTCCAAGGACACACCCAAGGAATCTCCCAAGGAAGTCTCGAGGGACGCTTCCCAGGACATCCCAAGGGATGCTCCTAAGGACGTCTTGAAAGAGGCTCCTCAGCTGCAGAAGTGGCTCCCGCCAGCAAAGCGACCCAAGACAGCTCCTACCGACATCGCTCTTCCCACAGAGGTGTTCGACGTGACAGCGACAGAGCCGCCTAAGTCCCCGAAGAAGGCATGGAACAGATTCACCGTCAAGGTCGCGTCCGACTCTCGTCCTATTCAGCCGGATCCGACGACGCAGCTCGTGTGGCCCCGAAGCGCACGTTTCGTGAGGTTGGAAGTCGAGTCTTGGAACCCTCCTCTTGACACTCGGCACAGGCGCGCGGCCAGCGTCAATGACATCATCTTCGGTGGACCACACTACATCCATGGCCAACCCAAATACTCCGTGACGTTGCCACGACGAAGGATAACACGCCGTCCAATCCCTGGTGTTGAACAAGCATCCGCGCCCCCCGTCGTCAACCTCCCGGCGAGTCCGCCGAGGTCGCGGAACACTGCTCAGACAGAGACTCAAGGACCAAGTTGGCGCAAGGCCCCAGTGTCCCCTGTGCCGTCGTGGAAGCCATTGCCCAAGGATTCGGCTCCAGACGTAGGACTCAACACAGTGAGCCGCTCCCCCCCTCCCGAGACGCCGTCCACGAAGCCTACGCTTCTTGTACCCGACACTACTGGCTCTTCTTCGGCATCGGCTAACACAGGTGTAAAGAAGATGCCTGCAGGTTCTGATGTCGCGTTCTATCGGACAGCGATTGAGCCTCACGGCCAGGTGCAGTTCATTGTGACAAGTGAGCTGGAGGGTAGTGCAAAATCGGACCATGTTGCGGTGGAGCCGAAGCCTACACCCAGCGAGGTGCTTCCTCCTGTACAGTCTGACCCAAAGGTGGAGGGCGCTACGGCCAATGTTCCCGTAGGTTTCTGTGTTTCTAGGCGTTCTTGTTTGGGCTGACCTTTGTCTGCTTAGAATGGTCTGTCTACGCCACCCCAGCAGACGACTAGCTTGGCTTCGCAATGGTCGAAGTCGCCGAAGACTTTGGGATTGAAGGAGTCTCCTTCGCGAGCCCCAGACCCCGAACATTTGAAGGCCGTGTGGTCACAAACCTCGGACAAAACACAGAACCCGCCAGTCAACTCCTTGAAAGGCATTGTGGACGATCTCACAGGGGTCCCGTTTTCACTACAAGATGTCAAGTCGGACGACGGCGAAACTCCACCTCCATCAACGGGTCCAGGACCGTGGTCAAAGTCGAAGATGTCGGCCTACGATGTCACGCGTGCCTTCCAGCAGGTCCCTTCGTCATCAGGCAGCTCGTCTCAGCCCCGCCCTACTCCGATTGCTCCTTCGATGAGTACTTCGTCGTCGACAAATGGTTCTGCACCACGGCATCCAGGCTTTGTATTTTCTCCCCCACCAGTCAACCAGCCTGGTCTGCGCCCTCCTACGGCCTACCCAGCCTACTCGCCCATGATGGGCCATGCACAGGCCGCACCGATTATGTACACTCAACCAAGTCCAGTTCCGAGACCTATGGTTGTCAATGGTCAGCCTCCTGCCTATGGCCAACCTGTCTGGATGCCTGCGATGCCTGGTCCCGGTCCTCCGCCATCGTCTGGGGTCATGCGTTCGCCTTATCCCGCACAACTTGTCCCTTATCCTTCGCCAGGTGGCGCCATCCCCATGTACTCATCCCCGATGCCAGGCATGCAAAACCCTCAGATGCAGCCTCCACCCCCGCAGCAGAATGGAGCGCATGGCCGTCCTATGGGTATGCCCTTAGTGAGCCCAGTGATGCAGCATGCCATGCCCCCGATGTATGCTGGAAGCCCAGTGCTCATTCACACGCCTCCGCACGTGCCGCCAGTGCAAGCGTATCCTGCGCCCGGGCACCCGAACCGGGGGCCCATGCCACAACATCCCAGCCCCGGTACCCCGCACATGCACCATTCTCCGATGCGCCCGCAGAACGGTTACAACCCGGTCCCGTCGAGCTATCCCAGTGCGCCTCCTCGTCCGGCTTGGTGAACTTTTGTAGTCTCACATTCACAGTCCGCACTTCTCGCCGCATTGTATCTTACTTCACCACCTGTTTTCGCTTGCTGTCTTCCCAGTATTACTTGCAGTATTTCTATTTGCGCTTAATTATGCTGTCCGGGACATTCACGTTCGCGCTCGCGCTTGCGTTTGTGCACATTATGACGAATGGCTCCGGCCGCCGTTGTCTGCTCATTGAATACATCTAATGAAACACAAAGTCCGGCTTCTAAGGGGGATATGCAACGGTCAGACAGCCAACTTGACTGCATTATGCGCAGCCTCGTCGAGGTCGTCGAAGGGAATGATCTTGAGACCGGATTTGCGGATCATCCTGGAGCGACAACGTTCAGCTACAATTCCGAAGTTGGGCATAGTGCGGACTTACTCCTTTGCTTCCGCCTCCTTGGTGCCCTTGAGTCGTACAATCAGAGGGACCTTGAGGGACAACTCCTTCGCAGCGTTGATGACACCCTCAGCGATGTAATCGCACCGCATGATACCTGGTTGACCCAAGTCAAACTCCGCGGCACGGAAACACGTGAATTGAACGTCGACGTACCGCCGAAGATGTTAATGAAGATGCTCTTGACCTTGGGGTCAGCCACAATGATCTCGAACGCCTTCTTGACCGTCTCGGGGGTAGCACCTCCGCCGACGTCAAGGAAGTTGGCGGGGTTGCCGCCATGTAGCGCAAGGACATCCATGGTGGCCATGGCGAGCCCGGCACCGTTGACGAGGCAGCCGACGCTACCGTCGAGCTTGATAAAGTTGAGGTTGTACTTCTGCGCTTCGACCTCGGACGCCTCCTCCTGCGTGACGTCGCGGAGCGCGAACACGTCCTTCTGGCGGAAGTCCGCATTATCGTCGAACCCGAACTTGGCGTCCATGCTACAGTGTCCCGAGGTTAGACGGCAATCGGGCGGAAAACACGGCTCCCCACGCACCAGAGAGCGTGACCATCGGCAGTCTCGCCCAGTGGGTTGATCTCGATCTGGGTCGCATCCTTGTCCTTGAAGATCTTGTACAGGCGGATGAAAATGTCGGAAGCCTCATCCCGTGAAGTCTCAGTCTTGAAGCCGAGCTTTGTCGCAAGGTCGAGGGCCTCCGACTTGCTGAGGCCGTTCTCGAAGTTGATTGGTGTGGTGATAATCGCTCTGGGGTCCTTCGCCGCGACCTCCTCAATGTTCATGCCACCCTGAGCTGACGCGACCAGAACGGGACCACCGACATTGCGGTCGTTAAGGACGGCGACGTAGTACTCGTGCGAGGGATCCCGACGCTCCGCCAGCATAACCTAAACGAAGTAGACACGTCAACATCGGGGCGCCAGACACATGACCGCGGCGTAGGATCGTACAGCGTTACAGACGCGACCGGCAGCGCCGGTCTGCTTGGTGATGAGTTTCGCGCCAAGCATCTTGCTCGCAAGTTCCTTGGCCTGTTCGGGACTACAGAACGCGCCTTGAGGAGCGTGAACGGAATAGAGGTGGAACGGGAAGCACTCACGACTGCACGACATGGACACCACCCTTGAGTCCGTTGTCGAAGTGACCCTTCCCTCGACCACCCGCAAGAACCTGAGCCTTAATCACGCTGCCCGTAGAGCCTAGATGTGTGTTAGCGGGAAGGCGGGCTCGACATGCTAATGAATACGCACTGAGTTGCTTCGCGGCCTCATATGCCTCCTGAGGGGTCTTAGCAGCAATACTTTTTGGCGTGGGTATACCGTACTAGACGTGTCAGGTTTGTTGGGGATTTGGAGAGCGGGGAGAGAACGGGGTATAAGTACCGAGTTGAGTAGGGTAACGGATTGGTATTCGTGAATGGAGAGGAAGCGCTTCTGACCGGCAGACGCGGCCTGGACCTGTTGCGTCAGAGGGGGGGCTCGGAGACGGGGAATGACACGCACACGAGCGACCGAGCCAGCTTTGCGGAGTGAGGCAAGCATGATTGCTTAGGGTGAGCGGGGAATCTGGGGATGCGGGGCGGATGCTGCAAGCCGAGGCGGCGTTAAGTGATAGTTTAAGTAGAGAGAGCAATTCCGAGCACTTTGCGAGCGGGCGGCTTAGTCAGCAGCCTCCCGCATCGACCTGCCCAACCGGGAGATCTCCAACTTCATCCACGACGACGACGACGGTTGATTTTTCTCTAGACTCTTCCTGTCTCTCACCTTGGTCTTTACGATCATCGGAGCAGTCCTGGTAGATGGACCATATCCTCGCTTTGAGTTCGGGCCGCTTATGTACGTATGGGCCGTTCGAAATTGTGCGCAGGAACATCCCCAGATTACCCAGGTCCATGTACGAGTCTTCTTCCATGTATGTCCCATCGTGCTCTACAATAATTCATTGATTCCATTCCATATCCACATTTCGCATCTTCTGTATGGATGTTTCCGTTTTTGACATGTTTGCTCTGGAGTGGTTTCCGCGAGCCTGGCCTCGTGGGGTCCTTGCATTCACCTGACGTCTGCGCTGTCCGGTGCGGGCACGGAACTCTTTCTCCCCACCATCATGTCTTCCACATCTTCCGCCTCTGCCCCGGCCTTGTCCTTTGACCAAAATGGCCCCCAGGACGAAGCGACATCCCTGGCACGTCTGCTGGAAACCTCGACTACCATCCTGCGCCAAGCGATAGATCTGGTGGAGGATGGTCTCACGTCCGACGACCAGCTCTCGATACAATCCAACTATATTCCTGGCTCCACAATTGGTACGTACATCCTTCCCTCCAATCAGCACCGAATTTGAGAACTTATGATGCGTTACTTACGACAGGGAAGCACCTCAGACACGCCAGGGACCACTTTGCGCTGCTTCTTGAGGTTGTGTCGCAACCGCCCCCACATGTGTTGAACTATGACAAGAGAGCACGCAACGTACCCATGGAGAATAGTCGTACTGCTGCACGGGATGCTTTAAACGACTGCATTGCTCAGTTGCAACAGGTCGTGCCGCAAGCCAAATGGTCAGGGCCCATAACGCTCCATGCCATCACGCCCTTTCCTCAAGCCATGGAGACAACCTTCGGTAGAGAGGTGCGTATCTTGGCCATGATCGATTTGTTTTGCTCATTCATGTCCGTAGCTGTGGTTCGCTGGCTTGCATGCCATCCACCATTGGAGCATGGTAAGTCTCGTAGTTGCCTGGATGGACTGTTGCCGATCTTTTGAACTGTTCTCAGGTGCGTGTGATCGCCGGTGAGCTGGTGAGTCTCGAGCCACCATATCAATCTTTATGTTTGATGGACATGTATCCTACAGGGCATCAAGATGGAGGACTCGTTCGGGTTTGCTCCATCGACGCTTGTGTACAAGGCGTCCAAACCCAAGATGTGATGTTGTGGAGTTTCCTTCTTCCTTTACTTGAATCTTGCACTGGTTTCTCCGGAGGACATAGACAGTTTGGCCTGTTCATTATATGGATGCGATATAATTGCCGTTTGTTAATGCATAATGCCTTGTTTCTGGTCTTGCGAGGCTTTTGTGGGGTGATCTTGGGACGGGGGATGGTAGCGGAGCGCGCGCAAGATTCATCGGGCCGCGCTCCTGTGAATGCCCATTGCTGGTGGCGCAGGTCCCTCGAACTTGCCCCCGTACGTATCCAGCAAACGTTTGCCACCCCCGCCCGCCTTTCCCTACCTTGCGCCTCGCTCTCGTCTACGATGGCCCCAGAAATGATACCCGTTGAGGGCGAGGGCCAGCGTAAGAGGGTGGTAAGCTCTATTTTTATTTTTGGCTGCTCATAGTCCGCTCACCGTGCCCTCCTCCCAGTGTTACTTCTTCGACTCTGACGTTAGTGGCTTCCACTACGGCCCCGGTCACCCGTAGGCATCCCCGAAATCACTCAAGAGGTTTTTCCTGACGCGATTCATTTTCAGAATGAAGCCCACACGGATACGGATGTGTCATTCGCTCGTCATGAACTATGGCCTCTACAAGCGGATGGAGATATTCGTGAGCCAATCCCTCGGCGACCTATCGCACCCGAACCATTCTTCTAACACTCGGTGATTCCGTGTAGCGCGCCAAGCCGGCCACAAAACGTGAAATGACGCAGTTCCATTCGGATGAGTATGTGGACTTTCTGAGCAAAATCTCGCCGTCCAACATGAACTCTTTCATCAAGGAGCAACATAAGTGTGAGTGCTATCCAGGTTCGTGACGCGACTTACCTTTGACGCATCCGTTCTAAGATAATGTTGGTGACGACTGCCCCGTCTTTGATGGCCTCTTCGACTATTGTGCCATCTCCGCTGGCGGATCAATGGGTAAGGCAACCAAGGCGCCTCCCCGCGAGCGTAACTCATCATCTCACAGAGGGCGCTGCAAGATTAAGTCGAGACAAGTGCGATATCGCCGTCAATTGGGCTGGTGGCCTCCACCATGCTAAGAAGAGCGAGGCTAGCGGCTTCTGTTACGTCAATGGTAGGACATTTGTTAAACAGGAGCATCATGTCCTCACGTTCGTCTGTTGTAGATATTGTTCTGGGCATTTTAGAGCTCTTGAGGTGAAGAGGACCGTGCACCGTCTTATCGAGCCTCCAAGCTGATGTTGCCCATAGGTACCATACCCGTGTGCTCTACATTGATATCGACGTGCACCACGGAGATGGCGTTGAGGAGGCGTTTTACACCACCGACAGGGTAATGACCGTCAGTTTCCACAAATACGGCGAGTACTTCCCCGGAACTGGAGAGCTACGAGTAAGCCGCCGACTGTCCATCATAAACTTTACCTGACTTGTAGTTGGCATCAGGACGTCGGTATTGGCAAGGGCAAGTATTATGCATTGAATTTCCCTCTGAGAGATGGTGTGACCAACGAGAACTACAAGAGCGTGTTCGAGCCGGTTTGTGCACCTGTTGTTAAATCCGCCCCGTCGACGGATGCTAACCGCTGCGCAGGTCATGCGCCAAGTCATGGAAACCTATGATCCAGGCGCCGTTGTACTACAGTGTGGAACCGATTCGTTATCAGGCGACAAATTAGGCTGTTTCAACTTGTCCATGAGAGGTGGGTAGTGTTCTTCGAGAGCTTCAGGGGCCATATATAGGCGCTGAATCCGAAGTATCCACAGGACACGCGAATTGTGTCAAGTTCATCAAGTCGTTCAACAAGCCTCTACTGCTTGTTGGTGGTGGAGGCTACACTATGCGCAACGTCAGCCGATGTTGGGCATATGAGACTGGTTTGGCAGCAGGGGTTGAGCTTGGGAAGGGTAAGATTCTCCATGTCTTGTTCCCAATGTCGACTTTAATCGCCTGTTTCTAGAGATCCCAATGAACGAATATTATGAGTACTTTGGGCCTGACTATGAGTTGGATGTGAAAGCATCCAACATGGACGACATGAACTCACCTGAATACCTCGAGCGTGTGAAGGGCATTGTCCTCGACCACCTCCGTCAAGTTGGTGGCCCACCAAGCGTGCAGATGCAAGGTACGTCCTTTCAATTCCAAACCCCATTGACATTTCTGAAGAAATGATTCCAGATGTTCCTCGCCTACCAGTGGACGAGATCATCGAAGACGACCCTGACGAAGACATGGTCGACCCCAACGACCGCCGGCCCATGCGCCTGCTCGATTCCCGGCGGCAGAACGACGGCGAGTTCTCAGACTCGGACGACGAAGGGGAGGGTGGGCGCCGCGACCATGCAAGCAACAAAGATCGTGACACCGTCGGAACCGGGCGGCGGTTCGGTGCGGCGGCGGTCGGCATCATGAGCACCGGCACGACGCACGGTGTCGGGCCCAGCGTCGCGCCGCCGGTTGCTGGTACCTCCGGTGCTGCTCTCGCGAAGTCTACCGACCAGTCGGATATGGACGTTGACGAGGTCCCTCTGGCGCAGTCTTCTAAGGCCAAGGGCCCAGCGGAGAAGACGAATGGTGCCGCGGCGCCGGGAGAGACATGAGACCGGAGGCGGCGCTAGACATGGGGATGCTGCTCTTGTTTTCCTGCCGCTGTCTATACTCCAGCTGTCGCTATTATGTTGTATGTTCAATTATCAAGAGGATTTACCTGCGGGATACGAATTCCCCTCAAGAGTCGAGAGGGAGGAGTCGGAACCGCAAGTCACATGACCATAAACGAGTAAGGACGCGTCGCGCGTGTGGCTGGTCCCTTGCCCTGCACCGTCATCGTCGTGCTGAACGATTACCCTGATCTTCTTGATCCCCTCTTCGCGAGCCCAGGATACCCATGGAGCCGGTCGCGTCTAGCTCCCGCTTCACGACGCCCCCTCCACAAGAACAGCGTGGCCTAGACCTGACCCCAGAGCAGGTCAAGCGCGTCGAGCTCAACCGTCTAAAAGGTATGTCTCCCGTTCGCAGTCTGTCCGGTTCGCTCACACAGAATCAGCCAAGGCCAGGCAACGTGAGCGCGAAGAGCAGGCATCTTCCTCTTCCTCTACGAATGCTAATGGGAAACGGCCCCTCGGGGTCACGCCGGCGACCTCCACTTCGCCGACCAAGCCTACTCCCAAGCTGAAGCGAGATTCTCGGCTGGGGAAATACTTCGAGTATGACTTGTCCAAGATGGTTAACTCGAAGGGTGGATTCTTGGTGGAGGACGACAAAGAGGTGGACGCGGATCTCCTTGCGAAGGAGAAGGAACGAGAGCGACAGAGAGCGCAACAGAGTGCTGAACCTGGTGGGCATGGCTCCCTCTTGGGTGTCGATGGGCGGTGGCTCACGCTCTATGCAGCCATGTTTTTGGACCCCAGCCTCAATCCCCGATGCCAGGATTGCAACTCGATGGACATTGACCATCAGTTCCGGAAGGTCTTCCGCTGCTTGGTTTGTAACAAGTGTAAGAACGAGAAGCCGGAGAGATACAGTTTGCTGACGAAGACCGAGTGCAAGGAGGTGCGTTCACTTGCAGTGATTCTGGCGCCCCTTTACTCAACGGTTTCGGCCAGGACTATCTCCTCACCGATCGTAAGCCGTCCTCTTGTGTACCGGGAGGCCGATGTGACTAATCTCTGTTTGCAGCGGAACTCCGAGATCAGGAACTCATGCCACACCTCCTGAAGGCCAATCCTCACAAGTCTACCTTCGCGAACATGATGCTGTTCCTTCGGTACCAAGTTGAGGAGTTCGCGTGGAAGAAGTGGGGCTCGCCAGAAGCCCTCGATGCCGAATGGCAGCGGCGGGTAGACGAGAAGAAGAAAAAGAAAAACAAGAAGTTTGAGGAGGGTCTCAAGGAGCTGCGGCGTCGGACACGGGAGACCGTATGGCAGAAGCGAAAGGACCAGGAGCACACGCATATGTTTGGAGGGGTTGAGAAAGGGCCGAATGGCGTCGGTAAACAGATTTGCCATACATGTGGTTTTACGATAGATGTGGAGGAGTTCTGAGTCCCTCCCAAATCTTTCTTACACGACTCATATTCTTCCTTCTCGTTCATTTGACATTATGGCTTAGTAACTTAGTGTCTTGAACACGCAATGCCTGCATCTAATACGCACGATTCGGGCCTAGTGGCTTGCCCGTAGCTCCGGCACTCGGCAACGTGTTATGCCGAGCTGCTCACTGGTCGCAATGCCGTCATGATCGTTCTCCGAACATCCATTGAACCCGTACAAACTCCTGCGGTCCACCCAAGGACTAGATTCCGTCAACACCGTGCACCTTGGGCGGAACGCCAAGCTTGTGTTTATAAAGGTTCACGATTGGGCCGAGCTGCTCCAGGTCTCTCGTCTTCCCCCTCGCAATGGCCGCTGCCGACTCCCATGAACAGATTTCCGAAGCCCTAGAGGTCGAACAGCTCGACGTAAACCTTTTTCGATCCAAGACTCTGTTCCTTCCGGCCCGCGCAAGAGGAGTATTTGGTGGACAGGTTATCTCGCAGGCTTTGGTATCTGCCACCAACTGTGTAGACCCGGCGTACTACCTTCACGTACGTCTGAAGACATTTGTGCTTTTGTCGCGCACTACTCTGATGAACACACCTGCTCCTTTTTCGCCACATCATCAGTCCCTTCACGTGAGTTCATTCCCAACGTATGTTACATGTGCCCGTGTCCTCAAAGCAAGTGGCATAGTGCTACTTCCTCCTCAGCGCCTCCGCCGTTGTCCCTATCCTCTACCATGTCGACCGCGTGCGCGACGGCCGTTCCTACGTGACCCGCGCCGTGCGTGCGGTCCAGCGGGGGCGCACCGTCTTCACGATGATGTGCTCGTTCCAGATCCCGGAGCCGCGCCAGCCGAGCTTCCAGTTCCCCATGCCGCACGACGTCCCACTGCCCGACGCGTGCGAGAGCACCGACTCGGTCTACAAGAAGGCTTTTGACGAGGCGACGGACGAGAAGGTCAAGAACTTCTGGCGTGTCGCCGTGGAGGTGAGCGATGCCGCTCTGAAAAGTGCTCGACGATCCTGACATGCCGTTCGTCCTACTCATGTATTGTAGGAGCGTGCGCGGAGCCCCATCGAAATGAAGCTCGCTGGCGTGCGGCATCCCAAGGATGGGCTACCCACTTTTATGTCCTGGTTAAAGGCGAGGAACACCCCGAAGCGCTATGACCCTGCCTTCCAGAAGGTACGCCTCCCCTCAGGTCCATCTACCTTCGTCGTTGGCTCATTTCTCTCAGTGCATCCTGAGCTACATATCAGACTCTCAGTTGTGCGTCCTTTCATTCTTCTACGTTGCGTCTCGGTATTGACGCTCTCCTTCCCTTGCTACGTTACAGTATTTCTGGCATCCGTCGGACGCTCGCAATCCTTAAATCGGATGGTAATCTGAAGGTCGTCATGCAGGTGTGTACACCGCATTCCTGAATGTGAACCGCCTAGCCGACTCCCCATTCCAGACGTCCCTCGACCATAATATTACTTTCTACGAGTAAGTGCCCCAAGGACTCTGCGCAATGCAGCCGTGACTGATGATAAGTAGCGATGACTTCGACTGTGGAGACTGGATACTCTACGTAGTGAGTCCCAAGCGTTTCTGTGGAGTGGTCCTTGCTCATGCATATCATAGGTAATCAGTGAACGAGCTGCTAGTGGTCGCGGGATGGTACATGGCCGGGTAAGAGCACGATCATTGGTGTGCCGTCGCAGCCCTTTAATGATAATATTGATAGATGTACACATCCAATGGATCTCTGGTTGCAATATGCAACCAGGAGGGTCTTACGAGAGTAGACAACCGTTCAACAAACGCTGTCTCTAAGCTTTAGATATCCACCGCTGGTCGTGGCTTTTAGTGTACTCCATCACTTAACCCCTATACCGTCTTAATACCATCACATAGACGTTCAAGGGAGCTTACAAGTGGCATTGCATACAGTCGACATACAACATGCAACCTGAGACGATGATCCTATGGCAAGTATTCCGAGGAAGAACCGTTGCCGTAGACCATAGGATTTGCACGCGGTGGGAGGGGTGTGCGGGAAATAGGTGGGGCGATAGATTGCGTAAGAATACACTACCCGCGGCGGAGAGCTTTTCGAGCGTGACAGAAAGCGTGGTGAGAGATCGATGCGATAATCCGTGCGGCTAAGCTACTGCATGGAAAGCAAGACGACGAGGAGGAACCGAGGACCCAAGGAAGTGTTCAGTTCTTCCGACGGTACGAGCTCCCTGCGAGGATGGCGCTTAATCAGCAACAGAAAAGAACGAGAGACAAGAGCAAACGTACCCTCCGTCAGTCTTGCCTTACCACCAGTGGGCTGGCAGAGAACGCTGCCGCATGCGGCGCAGAGAACAACGGTTTGGGCGTGCGAGAAGACGGTCGTGATGGCAAAGCAGCCTGGGGTGTCGCGAGTGCACATGAACATCGAGAAGGTTTGCAACGACAAGATATCAACACACCAGGGCACTTCACGTCCATAAAGTAGGAGTTAGGAGACTGCACGAGACGCTTGAGCTTGTGGCTGCGCTTCTCGTGCTCAGCAGAGGGGTTGAGGAGATCGATGGCGAGAGGCTGGGGGTTGAGGGTCGAGACATGAGCATTCCAGCCCGCTTCTTGGGACACTGGGAGAGTACGCAGCTACTCACCATTTTGAGGGTGCGATGTGAGCTTGAAAACGAAAACCTTGAGTGTAGCGGCGAGAGGGAGTGTACTTTTTGCGCGGCGCCAGAGGTCGACCTTGCGTGGATGAGAGGACAAAATAAGGTTTGGTGGGCTCGGATGACTACAAGTCGGGGCTTCAAATTTTCACTTCCGGGTGGCTGACTCGGGCGCCTCACCTCTGACCTCGACTCGGTTCTTCAAGTCTGCCAACACTCACACGAGTGCTCTATCTGCTGCCCCCAACAACACCTTCGCTACTGTATCTGCCTTCGATTCCGCAGACCACATGCAGATGCGATATTGCTACGCAACCACGATATAGGCTAGACGGCACCTCGACAGCCGTCGCTGGTGGACTGGTCACAAGCGCGACCGACGTACAACTGTCAGTGGGTCGTTCAATGCGCAGCCTTACACAACTAACAGGTTTGGATCGTACCTCACGTTGTGATGCGCATACTGTGCGCGAATTGGTGTCGTGTGCAGCACGGGAACTGGGTTGGAGGGGGAGTTTCGAGTAAACTGCGTTTGAAGTCGTTCGAAGCTCGGCTATACATGTCGCTTTGAGACGCCAACGTCGCCAAGTGTCCAACCGGCCTTGCTCCAGACAGGTTGAGACAGCTTCGCGGCACGGAGATCTATATTCCAGAGTCTCATGTTCGGTCGTTTGGGGGTCTGAGACATTGGAAGAGCAGTTTAGAAGGCCAGGATTGCGTTTACTTCCGAGGTTTATTGTCAGTGGCGTGCACCAACAAGTGCCATCAGCTTCGCGGACTTGTGCAAACAGACGAAAGAGGGAGCGGTGGGGAGATGGAGGGAAAGACAATGATTGCTGGCTGTGTTGGACGTAAATTGAGGCCGATTCTGGGAGTTGCTATTGTTCTGCTTGCAGCCTGCGGGACTTGAGCGGGGATGGCCACGTGCGGCCGGACACAGGCCCTTGTTCCCAAATGAGGCAACTGTTGAGGAAGGCTTTTGTTGAGGCCGGTCTCTTTTGTTCTCGCTTCGTAACCGAGCCTGCGTCCTTCGCGCCCGACCAGGCCCCATTGTCTCCCCGCACGCGCTCCTTATACTGCCATGTCGTATAAGAACATGGCCTATCCGGCTTACCGTCTCCTCATCCCGGACTTAGTTCCACTCAGCCTCTCTCCTACTCACTCTCACATTCCCTTTCAGACCAGCTTCTGTTAGGTTAGTCCCCTCCATCTCCTCCCTTGCACCCGTCTCATTCTAACTTTACTCTTTAGACTTCGGTTCCAAGTCGTTTATCGACTTAGTCTCCGCTACACGCTACACGACAGCTTTCGACCGTCATCCCCTCCGTCCTCTTCGCATCTCATTTAGCGAGCACAACACCGCGCATTCCTATCGCAGGTCGATCCCACCCTTAACGACTACCGCTCCATAACATCAGCATCTCTCCTCCCTTTAATCGCAGCACATCTATCGTCATGTCTTCCACCATTGCCTTCGGTTCCCTCTCTGTCGCTCTCGCTCAAGCCATCACCTACCTCACTCGTCCCCTGGTCGCCTGCTACTCTGCTGTGACCATCATCAAGCTTCAGCTCGCGCTCGAGGCCAGCCTTACCGCGCAGTTCTCTCCTTCGTGGAACCCCCAAGAACCCCTTCGTGGCTCTGGGCGCCGCTGCCTCACCCTCACCCCCAACGGCCTCCCCCCTCGTACCATCTACAACGCATGCAGGTCTGCTGGCGTCCAATGGTCCGAGTGGATCGCCCTCCTCGGCAACGTCGAGTTTGACCTCTTCATCGACCCCGGTTGCGTCTCCATCCGCTTCGGTAGCTGGGAGTCCGGCAAGGTCGGCAAGTTTTTCACCATCTGGTCCGAGGACACTGTCGATATGGTCGAGCAGAAGAAGGCTGCCGAGGAGAAGGAGGCCCGCCTCCAGGCCGAGCTCAAGGCTCAGGCCGCTGCCCGCGCTCCCTGGAAGCCCACCAAGACCTACGCGCAGCAGCTGCTCGAGGTTGACCAGGACGACGAGGAGCTCTTTGCTCTCATCGCCGACGAGATCCGCGAGCCCACCTGGCTCACCCCCATCCTTTGCGAGTTCCCCTCCGTTCCCGCCCCGCCACGCGACATCACGTCTTCCCCCATGTCTACGATTTCTACTCTTTCTTCGCATTCGCGCTCTAGCTCCAGCTCCGGCTTCACCTTCTCCTCCATCGACACCGACGACTCGTGCAGCTCCGCCTCCACCATGTCCCTGTCGTCTTGCGCTGCCTCACCCTCGGACGAGAAGCCCAAGGTCAAGCTCTCCCGTCGTGAGCGTGCCCGCCAGGCGCGCGTCTTCGTCGACGCTTCCAAGAACCAGGTGACGAACTACGATGGCGGCAAGACCACTGTCCTCACCGGTGGTGTTATGCTTGGCGCAGCTGCTGTCCCCAAGCCGAAGGCTGCCCCTACCGCCGCACCCAAGAAGGCGACCGGCTCTAGCTTCCTGAGCGCGAACTGGCGCTCCGCTCCTCGCGCCTAGACGCGAGCGACGCCCTTCCTCTCTTTTCCCTATTCGGCTTCGACTCTTGCTCTGGACGAGATCCACGACCCTGGCCTGCCCCGGTCATGCCAAGAAGATGCCCCCTTCACGAAAACCCACGAAAAGCATCAACATTCTCTTCAACGCCTCTCGCGCATGTATACCCTACCCTACATCTTCCCGCGCCCCATCGCCGCGCGCTATTCGTCTCCGCTTCTCTCTCTCTCTCTCCCCTCCCCTGTTTGAATTCCTGGTCGAATGTGTAGCATGAACAACAACTCGCGCTGTGTCGAACACTCCGGACTCTCGCTGACTATATATATATATATCAATAGCTAGGCCCCTTGTAATCCCCCCACCCATCCGCTATCATCGCTCCACGATCCCCTCCTGTCTTCATAGTCACATTTCCACTTTCACCTTCATTTTTTCGCATATGCATGCATGCATTGGCATTGGTCTGGGAACATTCACCTTCTTTGTATATTCGTATCTTTATGTCGCCGTAGCTCTCCATCGCTGTAGTATAATAACGAAGCTGGTTTTGGTCTGGGAACCCCCCACAATCTTCCTCTGTGTGACTGCAAGCTTGGTGCTCAGGGTTTCCGAATCTTCGCCGCCGGTAGAACGCCGTTCTTCAACTTCTGAGGTTCGACTTGGCTTTCCATGACGTCACTTGGTCAGTGGCGCCGTTGCGCAGTGGAAAGTTTCACCGTTCCAAACTTCCAAAGTGGCGCGTCCTTCGGTGGTACCGCGAGTGTAATGATCCACATACGTGGTTCCGGGGGCGAGAAAACAAAATTCAGCCGTCCTTATGTCGACTGACTCAGTATGGCCGATTTGGTGTCGGAACACCGCTTCATCTTCAATGATGACTTGCGCTGAATCGGTGCAAGGGCCGGGGACGCCCCCGTTGCCAGTGCCACTAAGGCAGTTTGGAGCGAGACTGCCGTTTGCCATCACTCCAACTCGGCCGCTAGAGCCGGCAGCATGACTGAGGGTGGCGACTTTTGGAATTTATGCAGGTAAGTACTGGTTATGACAGTCTGATGGATCGGTAGCCTCTTGTACACCCCAGATCTGAGCGGCGTCACGGAGCGCGACGGCGTGTGGAGGTTCGCAAGCTCGTCATTTATATTCGCCTCGGCGTGGCTGGACCAAGCCGACGGCAGCAGTGTGACAGGCTGATCGGGCCATAACCGCCGCTCGAACTTAAGGAATTGCCACATATGGGGTATGTCGTCATGGACATCGTAGTGGTGCTGCTGTGGATTCGAGGGCGAAGGAGTTGCCAACCCTACATCATGCTCTCCTTGTCCGCGACGCCATATATGCCGGTCTTCACTCCCCGATTATTCCCCAATATGTCCCTTCTGCTCCTCGACGAACCTACTCACTCCGATCTGACCTCGCTCCTTATTCCGTCTCGATCCCTTTTGAGAAACGATGACCGCCATCGCCGACATCAAGTCAGTCGAAACTCGCAAGGCCATGTATTCGCAGGAGCTTGCTGCATACACCCGCCGACAATGGGACATGGTCCGCCGCGCTATGGAGGATGGAAGCGGGTCCCATGCTGCGAATGCCCCACCTCGGCAACAGGAGAGTGCCAGCGCAACTCCAGACACTGCGTCGACATCGAGGCTGCGCCACGGTATGTTTCACACCGCTCATTTCTCAGGAATTGGGCTGATGGTTACCAGGAATCCGAGCTCGCGACTTTGCTCTGGCTACCCACAGGCACCTCAATGGTCAGCGAAACATGGCCACTGGAAAGGCATGATAATTGGCCAGGTGAGTAGCGACTTACCGTCTTTATATAACGTCTGTGTTGAGCATTTGATGTTTCTGCTTTTATGTTGTAGTGAGCCTCCCTAGTCTTCATCGAGGATTTTCTTCCGGACACACTGAGAACGATGGTGTTTCTGTATTTCATAGGCCCCCAGCACCACCTAACGATCGCCAGAGTGTACCAAGAAGCCTTATATTTGCACGGAACGAACGCATTGATTTATAATCGATGGCACCGTTGCTTGCTTAGCAGTAATATTTATCGGTGAGCATTTGTCCCATTGGCTCAGAAAATCTGGGGTAACGTCAAGATATGGTAGGGCGCATTGCTCAGTCCTAGACGGGATTTCTGGCTTGAATTTAAACTCACGGTCATCGCACGCGCCCTCCCGCAGCGCATGCACGCCATGCCACTTCTTGAGAAAATTGCCAAACTAGTTATTATGGCGTCACGATGGCAGAGGACATTCACAGGGCAAAATCCTATCGCTCTGCATCAGTACCCTGTCTACTGAAAGAGAAGACTGTGCCCACGCGCACCAGGCAAGGCTAAGATTGGGGATAACCGCCCTTGGCAGATCGGGCTGGATGGAGAAGCTTGGGTTAGCGGCTAACGCGGAAACCTTCGAACTACGGACGGGGCGTCTAACTTGTCAGGAATATAGATTCATCTTCTTGAAGCGTACATCCATATGATGAAAGCAGTTATGCTTTCGCCTTGAGAACTCGCCGATTTAATGAGCCGCTGGCAGTGTCAAGCGTGCGACCTTGCCTTCTGACCGTGGAGGACAACAGCCGGTTCCGGTGTTGCCTGTGTCCTGCACCCCACAACTTGCTTGTGAACTGAAACCTGGGGTGTTAAGGAGCATGCAGTTGTGCGTGCCAGGTCATGCAATGCGGAGCTTGAGGGTGCGGGTGAGGGAGAGAGAGGATGCCAGTCCCAAATCGCGTGTCGCTCACTCGTTCGGGAAGATCACGTGGGAGTCGGGTAGATAGTGAATCTGAGATAGCGGACTGGCGGGAGAGGCGCGGATCGCTGCCTTCCCAACCCCAAGCATGTCCACTCAAACCCCACCGAAATCGATCTCTTGTTTCCGTCCTCGAACATAGACACGGCCAGGGCTGCGACATCTGCCTCTGCTGCTTCGTTTCACCACCCACCATGTTTCGATTCGGCCCTTCAGCACGCCTTTCTGTTCAACTCCGACGCACACTCGCAACCCATGCATCCACACCTGCACCACTCCCAACCCGTCATTCGTGGACCAAGCCGGAGATTCAGAAGATTTTCGACACCCCGCTGCTTGACCTCGTCTTCCGCGCGGCCTCCATACACCGGCAGTACCATGATCCCAGCAAGATCCAGCTGTGCACGCTGATGAACATCAAAAGTAAGTCTTCGTTGCCGCCCATACTCGTCTCCTTGTTCATTGGAAAAGCATGGTGTTTCAGCGGGGGGCTGCTCAGAGGACTGTAGGTCGGATTCATCAAGGGTCGCGTGCCTCGCCTAATCTCCGGCCGCAGGCTCGTACTGCTCGCAGTCCTCGCGTTACTCGACTGCTACCAAAGCATCGCGCCTGGTAGACATCGAGCCGGTCCTGGAAGCCGCACGCAAGGCAAAGGAGAACGGCAGCACCCGCTTTTGCATGGGCGCTGCGTGGCGGGACCTTTCCGGCCGAAAACGCGGCTTCGAGCGCATCTTGACCATGGTGCGCGAAATCCGGGGCATGGGCATGGAGGTATGCACCACGCTCGGGATGCTCAGTCCGGAGCAGGCACGGCAGCTCAAAGAAGCGTAAGCAGGGTCCTCCCTCCCTGTCACTGTCATCCGGTCGCCCGCGTCTGCAGCTGTACACGTTCATGTCCAAGTGACTCAACCATTTGATATCGCAGGGGCCTGACCGCATACAATCATAACCTGGACACGTCCCGGGAGTATTACCCCGAGGTATAGTGCCGAAACGAATCTTATCTCGCGTGGACGGATTGGGTCCGACGATCATTGCTCTTCAGGTCATTAGCACGCGCTCGTACGACGAGCGGCTGGACACCATCTCCGCCGTCCGCGATGCTGGCATTAGTGTGTGCTCGGGTGGCATCCTCGGCTTGGGGGAGACGGACAAAGACCGCGTGGGCCTCATCTGGGAAGTGGCGAAGTGAGTGCCCATTCTGACTGGACCCTGCAACGTCTTACGTTGGGGGGTGGCGGGGCTGGACACTGACCGATCATTCAGCATGCCAGAGCATCCCGAGTCGTTCCCCGTGAACGCGCTCGTGCCAATTCCGGGGACCCCGCTGGAGAATAACGAGGCGAGTGAAGTACGTCATGACCGTAAGGTATGCGCTCATGAGAATCGATATAATACAGCCCGTGCCGTACCAGACCATTCTTCGGACGATCTCTACCGCCCGGATTGTGTTGCCAGGGACTATCATACGGCTTGCGGCAGGGCGGCAGACGCTGGACGAGACGCAACAGGCCATGTGTTTCATGGCTGGCGCCAACGCGGTGTTTACCGGAGAACAGATGTTGACCACACCCTGTGAGTGCTGTCGACGTTGAGTATGTTGGATGACAGTGGCGCTGAAGGGGCGCCTGGAACCAGGTTCGCCGTGGGACGAGGACAAGGCGATGATGGGACGGTGGGGCCTGGAAGGGATGGGGAGTTTCTCACAAGCGAACGTAGCGCGGAAGGAAGGGGCGCGGCTTGGTAACGGGCTCGAAGTGGGTGATGTGCGGACAGCAGCGCCGACGAACGGTTCCAAGGAAGGCGAGACAATTGGCGTCTGAACTGCGTGGGGTCCGGGAAGAGAAGCATTAATGTAGACGGGAGCCTGGAGGGCGACTATGTGTTTGATGGCCAGCGGCATGGTGGATGGCAATGGGGAAGACGTGTAAATGTAGTGGTGCTTAGACACTGAGGGGGGCGGTGGACGAGTGGAATACGGGGTGTATTGTTAGCCACGAGGGTGTTTTGGGTAGATTGGACCGTTGAGTTGGAGATTTGCGTTGAGATCTGGGTTAGCGGCCCATCTTGATCGGGTCCCGCGACGTGGAGGACGTGCCTAGGGACGGTGTGCTGGGCCTGTTGGACTGAACCAAACATGTTGATGGTTGCCACAGACGCCCGACCTGCCTGTTTGGGCAACGGACGTTCCTCCGCAACGTACGCGGTCCGCGACTCGAAAGCGAGAGGGAACCGAGAGCCCAGGCTGGCTAGCGCTGCCACCGATGCCCCGACTGCAATCTGGCATTTCTTGCAACGTAATCCACCCGCACACCGCTCTGTCCTCTCGAATCCTGCGCCACCGGCCGCCATGTCCTCTGCCAGTTTCACCCTCGTGCATTTAGGTAAATTGCTCCAGACCGGTCGTCGAAGCTCGCCGTCTGACCACGAATAAGGCCTGTGAAAGAAGTCTGGAGCTCGGGCTTAGGCACTCCAGCCCCCATCCCGCACCCCGGCGGGCATGACGGATCCCAACAGTCCCCTGGCGTTGGCGCGTGCAGATGCTCCAGACGGGCTCGGATAGCACGTGGAGGACCTTGGGGGCCGCCAGGGGCGGCGGGGCTGCAGCAGGAGAGGCGAGGGTAAGCACTGCATTGTTCTCTGCGAGCTATTTTGACTGATTTGTGCACGGAAATGGGGCAGGGAATGCTTCCCCGACTCGGGGCGGCTGGGGGCATGGAGCACGGCCCTTCGCAGAAGCCCCGATGGCACGGAGGCAGCGCTGGGCGAACCTGAGGGGAAAATTGCTGGGCGTGGTGATGGGCACACAAAGGACTCGGAGGCTTGCACAGCTTCTGACGCTTCTCGGGAGGCGGCTCGGGAGCGTCTCCGCCTCCGTCCCCTCCTGCCAGGGCCCAGCGTGAAGCGGTCGATCGAGAGCGTCTCAACGCCGTCTTCCGTGATTGTCCTCGCCTTGATCTGGCCTTTTTTCCAATGTCCTCTGCCGCCAACCCGTGTTCCGAGTCTGCCATGGCCCATCGGACCAATCCTCTCGCGCCCGGCACGTCGTCTCCTGCTCCTCCACGTCCCCCCTCCCGGCCGTTACCGCGTCTGGGGCCCATCTGATTCCAATCATCTAGGCATACCGTCTGCCGCAGCCGTAACCCTCCCTGGCGTCCTGCGCGGGGCCACAGGACCCGACCGTGCCCTGCGCCTAATGTCCGGGTGGGCACCGCCAGTCCCCGCTACAATCGCACTCGGCGGTTCATGCGGTTCGATAGAAAAGGCGGCGCCTCCTGCCGACTGCCCTCCGCGAGTTTTGTGCCCATGGCGCTTCATCCACTGCACGGCTCATGTCTGTTTCAGCTCCCCCTGCTGGCGCTAGGCATGGCCTCTCCCTCCAACACCCCAGTCTACCCCACACCCCCTCCTCCTCACCCAGACGCCACCCCCCGCCCGCCCAGGTTCTTCTCTCCCGACAGGTCCGTCCCCCGACCCCATATCCTTCCAGATCTCCTCCCGGGACTCACCTTCCCTTCATCAGATACGTCGCCGCACAAGCACAGATCGTCTACTATGGCATAGTGTCCAGATTACCCATGGTGGCGTGGGTGCTCCCCCTGCCTTCTGCTGTCACAGGAGCTAATCCTAACCGCTTGATACCCGCCTCGCAGCCGCGTAACATTGACCGACTACAGAGGCCGCATCCTGCTCGACAGTTTCGTGCGCCCGACGTGAGCCACACCTGCCTTGCCTCGCCCCTGACCGCACGCTGACGGCACCCGCGCCCAAAGACAGCCCGTCTGTGACTACAGAACGGCCGAGACGGGGCTCGAGGCCCACCACCTTGCAGATGGTACGAGCCTCTCTGCATTGGTCACCTCTGCCGCCCGGTGTGGGTGGCAATAGCGAGGGAGGGGTTGTTGATCGCGGGCTTCTTGCAGCGCCGGTTTTCATCGACGTCCAGCGCCAAGTGGCCTCTCTCATCCGGGATAAAATTCTGGTCGGCTACGGTCTATGGGAGTTCCTCTCAGTGCGTGGTGAGCTACATTCTGGCGAGAGGGCGGGGGCTTACAACCGCTCCGTCGCAGGTTATGGGCCTCGCACACCCGGCGATCAACACGCGTGACACCGCGCTCTTCATGTCCTTCCGGCGGACGCTCGGATACCGGCCGAACGACGTGGTCCCACTGGCGACGTTGGTGAAACAGTTCATGGGGCGGGACATCGAGCAGAACGGCAACATTCCGGTGAGCATCGGGGCGGGGGTGAAGGAAGCACGCTGCACGGTGGGTGCTGACCAAGTCTGGAGCAGGTGGAGCGGGCGCGGGCAGCCCTGGACCTCTTCCGTTCGTGCGAGCACATCTGGGAGGAGATCATCTCGACTGGGGCATGGCCGTGTTCTTTGCCACCGTTCGAGTTTCGACGATGCTTCACATAGCGGGCGGCTTCCCTGCCTCCCCACCGTCGGTCATGGAGAACCTACGCATTCCACGGCGGCTCACGCGGACGACACGACGCACGACGGGACCGACGGAAGATGTACGAGTATAATCACGAACTATCCTATACATGTACTGCGCCATCCCGGGGACGGGCATCCCTGACATGCTGTAATTCCTGGCCTGACACTATTTGCGGATCTCGTCGCGTACAATATCATCGCTAATATATATTCCAGCCCAAAACTCGCCAGAAAATGGCGACGGCAGTAGACGATTCGATTGAGAAAGCAAGGGTGACAGGAAGACTAGAAATACAGAACGGGAGGGAGAAGGAAGGAGAGGATCAGAGGGCGGCGGCGAGGTCGACTTCTGTCTTGTTGAGGCGGTCGATCTCGGCCTCGAGCGCCACGTTGGCCATCTCGATCTGGAGGATGCTCGAGATGAGTTCCGTCCACCGCGTCTCGAGCGACGTCAGCTGTGTTCCCAGACGCGTCTGCTCCCATACCAAACGCTCGTCAATATGGCAGCCGGGGAGCGCAGCTGTGGACCGTCCGCACCTGCTGGTTCTTCCGGTCCCGGTTCACCTCCGTCGTCAGGTTCTTCAGCTCTTCTAGTCCCTGCTCGACGTTCCTCGCCGTCGCCTCATTCAGATAGTTGTGTATCCGCCAGGCGTTGGACCCATACTGCTGCAGCAGCGCAAGATTCGTATGTCTGCCATCTCGGTTAGCTCGGCGCAAAATAAAACACGGCACAGCATCCCGACCTTAGCTTCTGGTGCTCAAGCTGTGCCCGAGCGTTCTTCAGCGCTTCCTGCCACTGCTCCTCGTCGTTCAGATTTGTCGGTGCTGGCAGCTGGTAGCGCGTCGTGTCAAGAGGTGGCAGCAACCGATGATTCGAAATGCGCTCCAACTCAGCCTGCAACATCGGCGAGCTCTAGTGGCGGGGTTCAGTACACACATATAGGCATTATGCGACGAGCAAACGTTGCGCACGAACAGCGAATAGTGTCGGTTCTGGTGGCACCTTTGGGTGCAGCGATTGCGGCGGCCTCCCCTCCCGCGCCAGCTCCCTCTCCACCTTCTCCTTCAGAATGGGGAACTGTTCCAGGTCATTGTCATAGTATGGCAGAGAATCAAAGATCATTGCGGGCTGCGTGTCGCCGTTGGTGGCTGAAGCCATTTTGAGGAGGATGTAGCAGGAAGCGAGAGTGGCTGCAGAACAGGCGCCCGTGCAGCGCGGCGCGTCAAGGTCGTGAGTATCGCCCGGCGTTGATTCGCTCATCCTCGACGTCGACCACCATGTCTCTCCGGCTGGCTCGCACTACGGGCCAGCTCCTTCGCCATGCCTCGTCCCGCCCTACTGTGGCGGGTACAGCACATCTGAGCCGGGCTCTTCATTCTTCCAGACCGTCGAAAGGTATGAATTTCGTTCGTCACGATTGCACATTCAACCCGACTCCAACCGATGTTCCCCCCCCCCCCCCCCCGCCTGTGCTCAGCCTCGACATCGCCGTTCACCGAGCCGACCTCTCCAAACCCGGCTGCAACCAAGTACGCTGAGGCAGCTGAGAAGCTGCACACGTACGGCTCCTACCTCCTCCAATGTCTCCCCAAATATGTGCAGCAGTTCTCCGTCCTCAAGGATGAGCTCACGCTCTACGTACCCCCCGCCGGTGTCGTCCCCGTTCTCACTTTCCTCCGCGACCACTCCCAATGCCAGTACAAGGCGTGCATGGATATCAGCGGCGTTGACTTCCCGGAGCGTGACCAGCGCTTCGAGGTTGTCTACCACCTCCTCAGCGTGAAGTACGGCAGCCGAATTCGGGTCAAGACCTATGCCAGTGAAGTCGACTCCGTGCCCAGCGCGACGTCTGTCTTCAGGGGTGCAGACTGGTGCGTTGTCTTTATCGCTTGTGCTTGTGCTTGTGTCACGTAGTGCATGCCGCGTTGTTGTGCTGCCAAACACAAACATACGCTTCTTTGCGACGACGACGGACTGCTGACCGCCTCGTGCAGGTACGAGCGCGAGGTTTGGGATCTGTACGGCGTGTTCTTCAAGGACCACCCTGACCTGTGCGTCCCGTCCCTCACTATCACCTTATACGCCTTGGCTGACATTTGACCCGATATGCCCCCACTGCAGCCGCCGCATCCTCACTGATTACGGTGCGTGAAACGCCAGCGGGAGACAGTTTTTGTAGCACGTTGTTCTCATCCAGCCGCCGTCTTTCGCTCTTTTTTTCAGGCTTCGAGGGACACCCCCTCCGGAAAGACTTCCCGCTCACGGTACGGAACATCTCTCAGCCACATTCATTTACCACTTCGTCCGGATGGTTTCTAGCTTCCTGAAAATCTCCATCAACTCACGCTCCATATGCCGATACAGGGTTATACTGAGGTACGCTATGACGAAGAGCGCAAGCGGGTCGTCTACGAGCCTCTACAGCTCACTCAAGCTTTCCGGTACGTGCGCAATTACTATCTTCCGAGTCCCTCCGATCAGCTGGGCTGAGCGTCCGTGTTTGCACCCGTTCAGGAACTTCGACTCGCTTTCGCCCTGGGAGCAGATTGGCGAGGGCACGGCTCCCAAGCGGCCGGATGAGCTCAAGCCAGTGCCCCCTCCCCCACCGCCGCCTGCCGAGGAGAAGAAGTAGTAGCGGTAGTACGCATACACGAGCGGAGCACTATAATACATACAGTCTCGACACCACTTTCTCTGCCCTTACGTACGTACGTATACTTAAGTCGCGTGCTCCAACAGCCAGGCTGCCAGCACCAGATTAAGAAAATTCCTGCGCAGCGGGGTACAGGCGTTCCTCCTCTCCATTTGGGTGCTGTCAAGGTATACAGTACAGTATTTAACCGGTCCTCGGGACACCCAAATGTTGTTGGGCCGCGTGAGCCGTCCCTCCCTTAGATATGGCACATCTGAATTGAGAGATATGTTATTGTACATCTATACTACATTCCCACCAATTTTGGTGGCAAGCGGGGCAAATGGGACTGAAATCGAGGGCCATCTTTGTGAAAAGCTCTTATCTACCGTCCCTTGGTCCTCGGGACAAGCGCTTAATTCCCTAAAGGCGAAGTTATTTATCTAGCCGATACTACCCGAGCCCTCGATTTGGGAAATCTCCACTTAAGCGCTGTCCCGATGAGACGCAAAAGCCTCCTTCGAATCTTTTCAACAAATACCCATGCTATAGGGTCCACCCAGGCCTGTGGAAGTACCAAAACACAAGGCGGACATGAATTGAAGCTACCTCTGAAATTATGGGGTGTTCCTACTTAAGTTGAGGTAGGTATTAAGTTGAGATTGCCGCGAAATTTCATTTTTCCTGTACTCCGTCCACAAATAATGTTCTGGAGAGCTCTCTAATTGCCGTGTTCCCTCCAATTTTGACCTATGGAGTGTAATTACATGCTAATACAAGTGTGTAGAAAAGTTGAGGCCGGCAGAACACGGGAGGAGCGACAAAATGTGGAACGTCCCGAGGACCCATGGTGTCCCAAGGACCGGTTAATTACTGTAATCGTATATCGCAGATGTAAACGTAAACGCAATCGTGTCCGTCAGTCAGCTCGTTCAATGTTGCGAGCCACCGTTATCAAGACGCCGCCGCCGCCACCTTCTCGGCGGCAGGTTCTTGCTCGACAGCGGGCTGCTTCTCCTTCCTGCCGTGGCCGTCCCAGCCCATGCGCTGGCCGATGTACTCCTGCCCGACGACTTCGACCCCAACGCGGATGGCTTCGACGACGAGGTCCTCAACCCAATCATATTCGTCCCAGACGTCTAGCCAACGGCCGGGCACGGATTGGGTGACAGTCGCGTGGATAAGGTTGTGGTGTGGGTCTGACAGGGAGATCAGGAACTGAAGCGAAGATTGGGTGGTTGGATTCGAGGACGGCGCCTGGGATGCTGGCGTTTCAGTGCCGGCGGAGGAAATCTGAGGAAGCGCGTATGTGGTCGAGAAGGGCTGGACGCGCAGGTAGACGTAGGAGTATGTCGTCGGGTTCTGTGCGGAGGTGGGGGTTTGCTCGGGCTTCGCGTTGCGCTTGACTAGCTCGTCAAGGTTTGCCTGCACGCTGGTGAGCAAAAAACCACATGGATGTGGCACGAGGTACACATACTTGAGAGAGCTTGAGCGCAGCATCATAACCATCGACCGCATTTAGGTCCCTCTTTCCGTCTCTTGCGTCCTTCGGCCGCGTTTCATCACCCCGGTTCACAATGAGGTCGCCGCCCTCGACTTGCTCCATGATCTAGCAACGCGCAGATGAAAGACCGCAGCGGATTAGGCACGAGAGAGGCTTACGCGCGAGAGTGCACGATAGACTAGGCTCTCGATCCCCTCATAGCCCTGCATATCATGGCTTAGCCATACTTGGATGACCTCATGTTCCGAGATGGGAGGAGCGACGACGTTCAGTATGTCCGTCAATGTGGAGAGTCCTACACGTTTGAAGTCCTGGCCTGCGCAGCAGACACGTCAGTGCCTTGGACTTGGTTTTCTTGGGACCTTAAGTGTTGATAGACGGACGGTAACATACTAAGTTTGTCAAGCTGAGCATTCTTGGCGTACTCAAGCACCCCCTCGCCCCACTTGCGAGCCTGTTCATTCTTGGGCAAGTTCTTGACCTGCTCATCAACTACGGACCTGGCCTGTTGGAAGGCGGAACTCGCAGTCGACCAGACGTTACCCCATCCCCACCCCCGCCCCCCGACACCGGGGCCGAAGCCGGAGGCTGCGCTTCCTGGGCAGGGGTGGACGAGTCCTGCCTAGACGAGGGGCCGACGCTGACGCGGGAGCTCGAAGATTCGGTCCGGGACAAGGGGGCGGCGCCAGGAAGGAGGGGCGTGGGGGTGCCGACCTTGACGCGCTCGGTGCTCTTGCGCACGGTGGGGGTGCCCGCGCGGGAGAGGGGGCGGTCGATGTGTACGCTCGGGCGGGCGGAGGGCTCAGAGCTCTTCTGGGTAATCTCGTCGATGAACGCAAAGACGTCCGCCTCGCCCTCGGTCGACCCAGGCTGTGCGGAGGAAGGGGGCGGGGCGCCGCCGGTGGAAGGGGGTGCGAGGTTGTCGAGGTCGTCGAGAAACTGGAGGGCCTCCTGCTGCTTGGACTTGGATTTGGACATTGGTAGGAAGGAGCAGGGCGGAGGAGGCTGAGAGAGATGGTCGTGAACAAGGGATCTGCGATCTGGCATGCCATCTAGCAGGGGTCAGGCGCCCATAGAACGCGTTCTATTTCTAATTTCCTATTACTGTAAGCTGGACGCGTGCCACAGCTCGGTCACCTCCCTTGCACACATATATTTCGTGCTCCTTGCACACGTCCACCTCCTCAGCCCGTAGCCGTCCTGTCTATTGCTTCCCTCCGTCTCGACCGTCCTCCGATCCTGCAGCGCCCTTGAGACTCATCGGTGACGCGACTACACTAGCCAATGGCGAAGAAGAAACAACCAGTGATAGTGGAAGACGACTCGGATGACGAAGACACGCAGTTCGTTGTTGGTAAGGATTCTGCGCTCCTTGCCTTCCGAGCAGGCACAAACACGCACCCTTCCATTAGAGGTTGTCAAAGCTGCAAAGGTGGAAGACGGTGAATGGGTACGTGTTCTACACTGTCGTCCCTAGTGCCGGCATGCTAACGCGTCACATTAGAAATATCTTGTTAAGGTCAGTACATCGCTAAACTTCATATGTTGACTCATCCTTTTGGCATTCCAGTGGGCGAACTATTCCTCTTCTGAAGACACGTGAGCGCCGTCCGCTATTCCCCCGCCCCCCTTTTGCTGTCTAACTTTGAGCAGATGGGAACCGGATGAAAATCTGGAGAAATGCAACCGACTGCTTACGGATTTCTGGCGGGATGTGGGGGTCGATGATGACGACTATTTTGAAGGCGAAGTGGTCCATGCTAGACCTTCTTGGATCAGTTGGTCGTATTCCTTCTGATACTTCGCTCCTTTCTGACTGTTCCGTACAGAGAAAGAAAAGAAGATGTTTGCCAAGCTGAACAATAAGAAGGTAGAAGAAAGTAGTGAAGATGATAGCGACGACGAACCAATGCCCTCTCTACCCCCTGACAAGAAGAAAGGCAAGGGGAAGGTGGCGGCTCCGAGCATCAACAAGAATCCCAAGGGAAAGGTCATACTCATTCGACGCAATTGCAGCCCGTGGTCTCACCACATTTGTAGGCTGTAGCTAAGAAACCAACAACTCCCAAGAAGCGAGTTAAAACAACAAAGGTGAAACATGAACGCCTCTCGGTCAGTATCGGTTCGTTTACTGCAGGCAGTCTGCAAATTGAGCTCTATCTACAGGACGACTCAGACAATGTTCCTTTGTCATCGGTGCGGTCCAAAGGCAAGAAGCGCGCGAAGGCCCTGGTTGCTTCAGTAAGTAACTCACACTCGCAGCACTCAACTGCTTTGTGTACTAATCTAATTCGACTCTAGTCTGATGACGATGAGGCAGACAAAGATGCGAAACCGTTGTCCAAAGCGAAGAAGGCAACTATCGTCATTCCACCGGTACGAAGCTCCGAAAGACGCACATATAGAAGGAGCCTCATGCTCTTGTCCACCTGCAGATGGGGTCCGCGAAGAGAAAACCCCTTGACCCCGATCACAGCGACTCTGCCGGTTCTCTCTTCTCAGAGAAGAGTGTATCATCGCCAGAGGTAGCACTGAAGTCACTCCCTACCCCAGCAGCCCCGGCTACAATACCGATGAAACGGCCATCCATCGACGTATCGACCCAGCGTACTGCGAAAAGGCAGATTGTGGAGATGCCCATGCAGATTACTGGAACGGCCGGCAACGCCACGAAAGCCCGTCTGGCGCAACGAATACCCCAACCTCCCCCAACAGCAGGCCCATCAGCCCCTCAGAAGCTTGACTTGTCGAAGATGTCGTTCAGGAAAAACAGTGCAGCCACTGCAGGTCCATCCCCTGCCCAAAGCCCAGTCATCTCTTCACCAGTTGTCCCGCCATTGCCCAGACGGTCTACGTCAGCCTCTGATGGGCAATCTCCAGCACCAGGAGGCCGTCGCACGCCCACTTTCGAGTCGCACGCACCTGCAGGCATGGTCCCTGCGGAACCAAGGTAGATTCCTTTTCCATATGCCGGGCGATATCAGTGTTAATTGGCCATAGACGGCCGGCTTTGCCCCTTCCTCGGCGGACGTTGTCAGGGCTGGCGCAACCCCTAGCAGTCATGGCAGCGAAGGATCCGATGGCAGAAGCCGACAGGTTCTTGACCGATATCATGCCCGCTGCGTAAGTGGCCGATTGCTTTTTTTGATCGGGGACTCAGCTTACATTCATGTAGGATGGCATCTCCTATGCAGTATGTTTAATCGCGTTCTCAACATTCGGTAACTCACCGTTTTGTAGGGAGGATGCACTCGAGATGCCGCCCCCACCTGTTCCGGTTCGAGCGACACAGGCGAAGCCTTTGCTGCCACGGTGAGCCAACCGGTTTGATCGCCTTGGATACTACTGCTCACAACATTGTAGCATCCAGAAGAAGTGGAAGTGGACAGGCGACCTCTTCATAGATGTCAGTCGTGATAGGGCAGAACGCCTGTGTGAAATTATGCTCTCGGAGCCCACGGAGCCTCTCCCCGGTGGCTTGCGATTCAATATATGTCTGACAGGCGAAAATATTCGTCTTTCTGCCTTCCACAATCTCTCCTTCCTGCACTTATTTTTGCTAGCTTCTGCACGCGCTCAACAATTCGCCAAGCTCACTCCAGCGGGAGATAAGGATGCAGACGCGATCAAACAATTGGGCGCATTCATGAAATCGCGGTCCTTCGTACGTGATGATTTTTCCCGAAATGATTTACCACTAAGTCGTCTTTGGTTAGTTCTCCTTCGCGCATCTTTACCTGGACGATAGCTCCGTCGGCCTGTTGCTCGTCTTTCCCGCTGGTCACGAAATCTCCGAGAAGCTGCTCAAGGTTCCCCCCACACTGCCCAGCGAGACCCCTCTACAGGTGGCCTTGGTGCCATGGGAACTGACGACGAAAGAATTCCGTGCAGTGACCTGGAAATCAAGATCCCCAACGCTAGAACGCACGCTTGACCCTGCGTTCGCAGCCTCTCTCGAGGCCGCCGGGCGAAAGGTCACCACGCAACGCCGCTTCTATCAAGCGCTGCACATCCTTGGCTTCCCCAAATCGCTCTACGAGTTTTTGTTCGAGACGCAATCACCTCGCCCGTATTGCATCTGGAACGAGCCGGCTGAAACAACATCGACGGGGGCCGTCGGCTACGAGACATCACTGCTTAAGGAGATCCTAGGAGCGTGCTCTCTAGCGCGAGACATGGGCCACAAGGCCGATGTGCGCATCGTCTTCGTGCATGTAGGCGCACTAGAGACGCTGCATGTGCTGCCAGCGTTGGCCATGCGGCGGATGAAGCAGTCCGAGCTGCGGTTTATGACATACGGGACGCATCCGAGCGTGCCCCGTGAGCGGTGGGGCATCCGCGAGATCTACGTTCTAGGTCAGTACAAGCTGTCGGGCAATGCGACATGTCAGTTCCCGCGGCTGCTATGCGTCGTAACATTTTTCTGACGATCTGCCAATTTGATTCGTAATGCACAGGTGGGATCGTGACATTCACGCCTTCCGCGATCATTGAAGGACATTGGAAGGCGTTCCGCTGCATCAAGGAGATTGCTGAGCATCCGATATGGGATTGCTACATCCTACCCTCCGTGGTGGCCATGATTGCGAAGCTCACATGCCAGGGACAACACCCGTTGCGCGTATATGATGAGTAAGTCGACTCTTGTTCACTCTCATGCGCCCACTCACACATTTGCCATTGGACACAGAGGTAACTTCGTCTATGAGGATCTTCTCAAGGCTATTGAACAAGGCACTATCGCCCTCCTGCATGCCCCACCGGTCGTACGAGACCCGGCACCCGAGGGCGACGCCTCGCTCTTGTGGACACGTTGGATGCTCTGCCTACCATCCATGAACGCAAGACAAATCCTGGAAGAGTGTCTCCGCATCGCGGCAGAGCAGTTCGCCAACACGTCGGCTGCTGACCTGCCGATGGCGATTGAGAAGGAGATCGCACGCGACATGCTCAGGATGCAGATGCAGCCCGTCATCATGGACAAATACCGGCGGTTTGTGGTGGTCAAGGGTAAGGGCCAGACCCAGACCAATTTCCGTGAGGACAAGGGCGGTGTGAGTGTTGCCTATCTTTCGGATATGTTCTGGATGGTGAATGACCTTGATCCGTTTGGTGCAGATTGAAGTCACGACTATTTCGGAGCTGGACTTCAAGGATGACTTTTCCGCGGCTTCGACGGACACCGCATCGAGGAAGTAAACAGGGAGTCGCAGCGTCGATATACGGAAAGGTTTCATAGTGTATTGTTTTGCCCTTTGAGTAACGCATCGTTGTTCCTTGACCATGCATAGCCGTGACTGTTGGTCGTACGAGTACTAGAGCAGCCGCCGTGAGCGAGAACGCGTGTCAATTGTGAGGCAACTCCGGGCCGGGACCAGCAAGAGCCATGTGATTGGGAGGGGCGGGCGGCTAGGTCCGGGTGCCAATGAGCGGGTTGCCAGCAGAGGTTTCAGCGACAAATACCAGCTTGTTCTTTTGCACGGCCCATCTACGACCTCTTTGGCCCTCCTTGAACCATTCCTACACCGGCGACATGTCCACGTTAGAGGCTATATTGTCAAACCCCGCGTACCACGACTACCTCGCCATCCTGAAGGGTGCCCGGAATGGCTTCGTATATGGCGTAAAAGTGCGCTTCCCCCACGCACTAATTATGGCCATTCTCTTTGGTCGCGGAGAGTCAGCACTCAATTCACTACTACTGTATTTCCCCGGCTAATACACTTGAATCAAATCGGCAGTTGGTCAACACGGCTCAGGACAATCTATCGCGCTACCAGGCAGCATGCGCTGAACCTCGCCAAGTTTGTCTCTCTGTACAAGACTTTGCTCGTTGTACAGAAGAAGATCAACGGCGGCAAGGAGCGTAGTGCCGACACATTCATCGCGGGGTTAATTGGGGGTTACATTGTGTTTGGGGAGAGGAATGCTGTCAACGAACAGGTACGATTCGCTTATTCCCTTTATGCGAGTCGTCATTCCTCATCCTCAACTAATCACCAACGTTCTTCATCTAGATCGTATTGTACGTCTGCTCTCGCGTCGTATCTTCCTTCCTCGCCCGCGCGAAATCACCATACTCGAACTCCCCCACCGCTCCGGGAAGACCGCTCCCACCCGACTCGCGCCAATTCTCCATCTTCGCTGCCATTTGCTGGGGCGCAGTCATGTGGCTATTCAAGGAACGAGGGGAGACGATTCAGCCCGGCATGTTCAGCTCCATGACATACTTATACCGGGACTCGGAGCATTGGAATAACTTGAAGACGCTGCTTTGGCACAACAAGTGATTTCCTTGCCTTCCTGGTCGGGCCGCGCTTACAGGACATTGGGCATAACCTTGCGATGTAGATACGTATACCCTTGTTGGCGAACCACAATACGTGCGGCGGTCTGCCGTAATATACATCCTGTACGTCGACTTTTCACATGCCGGTCGGTGAGAAAGCCAGACGATCTCGTCAATCTCACTACCCCATGGAAGCCGTTCCACTGCTTTATTTTTGAGGCTGTTTGTTTTCGGTGCAATTTGTTGTTGTGAGCAAATGTGTCGGCACGGCTGTCCCGCCGCTCCCTGCTAATATTGTTTTGAGATAGCAACGAGCGGAATGAGCAAGGCTCCGTGCAGCGTGGAGGTGGCGCAGGAGCCGTTTGGCTCACTCATCGCCACCTGAAAATCTCTTGGGCGTGGACAAGGTCGGTCCAACCGGACGTCAGAAGCAAACAAAAAACTCCCATCCACACGTGTTGTCCAGTCATTTCCGACATAGAGTTATAATTCCCGGATCCGTGGACAAGTCACAGTGCTTGCTTGGTACTCCGCCTACCTGGTTACAAGGACCCAGCAGCGGGCTCGAGAATTTGCACCAGTGCGGAGAGTCAATTTAGCCATACAAAAGCAAAACCATCCATGTACATCCCTACTTATCATGTTATGCCGTCCAACATGCTCAGTTCTGGGCGACTCCGGGTCGTCTAGAACCCAGGCGGACTTTTTAATGGGCTGGCCAGCGATGGACGCATCGACAACGAATTCCTATTCCTGAAGCGAAAATCGATATTCACGCAGCACCGTGTATGCCACAATTAGCAAACGTAACTCCTAACGTTGCTCTGAGCTTCCAGAACGTCCCAAGTATTTATGGGTAGGTAATTCGTCTCCCTGCATACCAGTGTAGAGCACTATGTGTACACGGGACTCCTCGAGCCCCGAGCCTCGCCCCAGTTCACCAGAGGCAGCCCGTCATGATCAGTTGGCTTTTGACCCATGTTTTGTTTCGGCCCTCCTAGAGCGGCGACTCACAAACTCTTGGCCCCATATACAAATACACAAATGATGAGATCGTCCGCCATATCTTTTTCGGCTGTTTCGCGAAATGGAACGGGAAAAATGTCGGCCGGGCCCAGGGATGCGCCTACTAACTTGTATTCCACTCCGCCGCGTGCCAGTGGTCATAGGCTGTTCCGAGTCGGGCGCGTGCGGATTGGCGGGGAGCAGGATCCCAGGAAATCAGCACATGCTCCCGCACGCGGCCCGCCGCATTCGTCCACCACCAGTGGCCACCGAACGGTGCCACGAAGCTGTCTGCGCGTCGGTGCTACGCGTCGGCCGATCCTTGCGCATGGACGTTGCACGGACTGGAACGCGGAGAAGTCCTGGAGACGCAGCCGTCGGCAGAGCGCGTACGGCATAAGTACCATTGACCACAAACCGCGGATAGGCTCGAATCAGCTCGCGCTTGCGGCCTGAGGCCTGCGCAGCCTGAGCGGATACGCGGGGAAGCATAGGGAAGCATCGCGCGGACGTACGGAGGCCGCTGCCGTCGGTCACCGACAGAAGCCTCTCGGGGTTGGGAGGGAACCCCCATCCGAGCCACGTCAGTGTAGGTCCTCGAACAGCCTCCGGAACCGTGGACCCTGGGTCAGGATACAGTAGGCCAATGATAGGATACAGATGTCTGCTGCCATGTCAGCCAACCTAGGCCCAGTGCAGGGCACAATTATCATGCAGATCTATTGTCGTCAGTTTCAGGCAGAACGACAGTGGCGCCGAGCGCACCGTCCACTAAAGACGCTTGCATACCTATGCTATACGATGGCAGTACCTCGGTGAGCGCACTCACCTCGTAGACGTATCCCGCACTCAAGCAGTCTCGCGGTCCGCACATGACGTTTCAAGTCGTCAGGAAAGTAGACGTCCAGAGCACAATGTACAGCCACTTAACGTGAGGGGGGATATATGTACATTGAGAAGCAAGGGGAAGATCGTCGTGTTAGGGGCGCAGATGGCCCCGAAACAGAGCCCGAAGACGTAATAAACCCAACCAGAAAGAAGAAGACGAAGACGTGGTATCATAGAAGGAGGTAAGTAGGCGGGAAGATGGGTCAGTTCTATATAGTCCTGAGGGAGCCCTACATGATAATACACTTGCGCTTCTTCTCCTTCTCCGGTGACCGAACAGGGCCCTGTACTCCTTGTTCCAGCTGCTTCGTCGATCGAAGTAGCCGGACGAGGTTCATGAAGAGGCGTTCCACGTTATGCGCCGTTTTTGCTGATGTTTCTAGGAACTCGCAGCCAAACGACCGCGCCAGCGCCGCACCCTCCTCCCGCGAGACCTCCCTCTCATACTGTTTGTCGCACTTGTTCCCGACAAGCATGAAGACCGGCTTCTGTCGCTTGACCTTCAGCATGGCCTGCCGGAAGACGTCGAGCCGATCAAATGTCGCCCGCGATGCAATCGAGTATACCAGGATAAAGCCCTGGCCTTCCCTGCAATACGAGTCGGACCGGAGGACGCTAGACGGAGATACGAATGATCATACCTGACCCACTGGTCTCGAAGCGTCGCATATTCCTCTATTGTGTCGCCTGATCAGAGTCGCCGGGGGTAAATGACGGAGTTCCAACGCACCTTGTCCTGCCGTATCGATGACTTCCACGAAACACATGCGGTTGTCGACTACGAGCTGTTTCCGATATGCGTCTTCTATCGTCGGATCGTATGTCTGGAGACAGTGAGCATAGGAACCACATACGGCACGCCACAACGGGGATTCACCTCTGTTGGGCAGTGGCAGCCGCGAGGGGACATGGGTCTTGAGAGCGTGGCGAGAATGGGGCGCAACAGGACGGCTTACCGACGAAACAATTGAGTGTGAACTGCAAGGACTATGAGGGAGCGCGTGGGGACAGGAAATGGATGGCAAGTACCTGAACAGCCAGTGCAGTCTTTCCTACACCTCCATCACCAAGAACGGCAACTCTCCAGCTATCCATGTCTGCTGGCACGGTACTTGAGCCATGGGTGCGGGGGAGACACGGGATGGGCAGAGGGTACGCACCTCAAAGTGGAAGAAACGAGAGTATAGAATGTGGAGATCTGCAAGGAGGATCAACGGGGGGCAGGAGGGTAACAATAACGGCGGGACGTGCCTCAAGAGTGAACGATCGAGGACGAGAGGGTCGTGACAGGCGAGAGAGAGAGCAAAGAGGAGAAGAGGAGGATAAAAGATAATAAGCAGATATACGTCGTGCAAGTTCGTGCAGGTCGTAAAGGGAGGCCGGGGAGGGAGCCTTGGGACGGGACGGAGAGCAGCTGGTGGACGTAGACAGAGTACAGATTTGTCCTTGCACGCGCCCAGGAGCGCCCCCGGCTATTTCTATCAAATCACCCAACACAGCCAACTATACTCCCCCGTTTGCCCCAATCTCGCCCCATTTCAGGCAGCACCCCTCCCGCTTTCGTCCCATTTCGGGGAGGTTCACCGTGCCGGGAGTGCATCCGGATACCCGGCCTGCGGTCGCACGTTGAATGGCGAATATTGAGCATTCAACGCTTGCCCCGAGCTGCTCTCAGAACCCCTCGTGCGCCTCCTGGCTGCTTCTCCCGTGCGCGCATCTTCTGGCCGCACGCGCTGTGGCCCTCCTGGCGCGCCCGTTCTCCGGCAGACGCGTCGAGCGCGGCCGCAGCTAGCTCGACGCCGCCTTGAGCGAGACTCCGGGCATGAGGCATCGGCCATCGCCGGGGGACCGGGGCGCATCACCAGAGCTGGCAGCTCTCAGGCACGCGTCCGTGCAGCACTCATATTCGCCGTCGGTGTCCGTCGCCACGGTGCTCAACATCGTCCCCTTTCTTTCTTGAACCCTCCAATTCGATCCTAGTAGCCCAAACCATCCCTCTCCCACAACTTCCTCCATCCTCTCTTGCACTTGCCTCGAGTCTCCTGCCGCCCTCCACGTCTCGGCTCCGTACCCGTCTCCCTTTTCAGAACGACAGCCCAGTCATCACAATAATTATTCTAGCCGCGAGCCTCGTGTGACAATCTTCCCCATCGTTCCCATCCCACAAAACAACCCGTACGTAAGATCGCAGGGACCACCTCTTGCAACTTACCCTGCTCGCACCCACTCCGCATGCTTGAGCTCCTCAATCTGCTCTCTATCGGTCCGGATGCTGGGCCACGCCGTCCGTGGCTCTCCGGTCCAGCTCGGAGACAATCCAGCGGACGATTCGATGCTCGAATGACAAACATGCAACTCTACATTCTTGTGCCACCGTGGAAGATGTCAGTGCAATACCAGGCGCGCACACGCAGCATCTGACCTCCGCCGCGCACAGTCTCCTGCTCAGACGGTCGAACGCTATCCCCCCATTCTCCGGATTGCCTTTAGGTCTGATCATCCATCACCAGATGACTCCGGCCGCGCTCCGAGGCTTTCCTGGACCCTTCCTTAATCTCGGGGAGCCTCAGCGCGGGTGGCCATGGCCTATCAGATTGTGGGCATCTTGTTTGGATGCCGCCACAGTTCTCTCCCTCCCTGCACCCGAGCCTACTACACTGGCTCATCCAATCCGCCATGCGGTCCTATCCATCGAACTATGCAGCGTCGCAATCGAACTGTAGCCACGGCGAGTGTCGCCAGCGAACCATGGCAGCATCCCTGGACGCACCGCACCGGACGATCGCTCAGCACTGAATCCCGATCAACCGCGAGGTGCTATCTCGTGCCAGGTGTTTAGTAGGCTGTAAGTACCGCGAAGGGGGTGACAAGTGCTCGGCGTATCGCTGGGGCCTAGCCTTTTCGTGAATGTGGGGGACCCGGGTTAGGCGGAGCCTTTGGAGTGACCTTGGCCGTATGGCGGCGTGTGGAGCGTTTGAAGTTTGCACTCGGTCGCGATTGACTCCGCGAGCCGTGAGCCGTACCTCATCTTGGCGGGATCTCCGAAAATTAAAAGGTTTGACTGCATGGCGGAAGATAGCGGTCTCTACCTGTCGTGGGCCGGGGGGCTCGGTGGGGTCGACGGGGTTGGCCGCCAAAAGTTGAGACTGGCCGCAGTCCTGAGAGGCGGGCGGGCCTCAGTTGACGGGTGCCGCAGCCAGCCTCCGTGGCAGCAGACGAGCGCGGCGGCACAAGCAGAGCACGTCGACGCCGACGCAGAGGAGAGTCGCGTTTTATGTAAGGCCACGCTTACACGGTCGATGACAGTGCGCCTGCCTCGCGCGACGGACGACTTACACGACTCTTGAACAGCCGCCGTCTCGGGCCGATTATGGGGCCCATCTTCCGGCCTACTGCCAGCGAAGGAGGGGCGAAGCGAGGCGGTAGAAGAACGAAGGCGCGGCGCAGGGCAGCTCGTCTCAATCGGAGGGCTGACTCGAGCGCGGAATCCATTAAGGATTCAGATCCGTCCCGATAGAAGGTGCGGGCGGCCTTTTCAGCGGGGACACTCGTCGTGCGTGGGCGGTAAAGCTCCGTGACCGTCGTGGAAATCCCTTCCGAGCCCCATAAGCAGCAGCGGGAGGTTCCATACAGCGAGGTGCGCATGCATATGGTCAGATTGCCCTCTGCTCCATACTCATCCCTCCATTCACCCCCAGCCCGCGCGTGACCAGCACAACGACCGAGCTCTACATCCTGAGCTTGTCCACACACGCGGTGCTGCATGGTGCGCCCCATTCAGCCATTCACAGCTCGCCGAGTGCACTCAACGGGTATGCATCTTCCTCGCGCTCAGAAAAAAATTCGGACCGCCACGGATTCGTTTCGCATACTCGGCGCTTTTTCGCCGCGAACCACCTCCAATTGTTTCTTATGGGCTCTTGTTGGCACTCGGCCTGCCCGCCTGACCCCCCACCCTGCGCCCGTGGGTGCCGATATCCGAGCAGAGTGCCACCCTCCTAAGCTCTGTGGAAGCTCCTCTCGCGCAAGTACGTACTCAACGCTCATATTGCACCGCGTGATCCTAGGCCATGTCACTGTGAAATACCATTCACGTATGATCTCCAGCGTTCTCTGCCACCGAATGTGGCACCACCGACGGTGCTTCGAAACCTCTCCCAGCATTTGGGGAGACATCGCCGGAGCCTCTTCTCTCATGAAGGCCTGTTCCAAGACTTCCTGGTATAGAGGGTCCGAAGGCATCTTTCGCTTACCCATTGCCTTCATGCTTGTTAAGGTGGCAGTGCATTCCAACTTTCCCGAGTACACTCTTTTTGATCACCTCCAGGTACACCTTCAACAGACTCGCCTCGATGTTTTCCACATGGTATAGGGTGTTCGTGCAAGAGGGAAGACTCCGAGGCCATCGCCGTATGCTCGTAATATGCGTATCAGTATACCCGGCTACCACTCACATTCCGAACGTGTCGTGGCGCCCACGCTGCAAGTGACCTCCACGCTGGCCGACCTTATTCTCCCAAAGTCCTCCGGAATGTTCTCTGGTCACCCATTTATGCTCCAGGCGGCGATCCCCAGTTGATAACCGGCGCGACCGGCTCCTCCAGAACGCACGATTGGTGGCGCCCTCGCTCGTCCTGCCCTCTGCCCTCCTGTTCTCTTAGCGCACCACAAGGTTGCCCGTCGGATGCTATACCAGCAGCCTTCGTCGTACGTGTTCTGCGGATATGCATCCACGTCCGCAACATGTGCTCCCAGCACCCTACCTCTGGGAAGCATTCTTGTGGCTTACGGGGCGCGCTCCCTCCCTGGCAAATTCGGCTTTGTGAGTCCCCCCCAGTATCCTCTTCTCGTGTCCGGAGGCCTAACTGACGGTAGCTTCAAGGTTATGGGGTCTCTCAGGGTCGGTCCGCGTACGATCCCTCCAACCTAACTTGGCTGCAAGCTCCTACGGCGCCCGCGCCGTTTCCTCCAGTTCGATCTGACCCGGTAGGTGGTCGTAGGTTTGCGCCCACGACTGGTGGTCGACTGAGTTCGTTCACATCCGCCATCCCGGTTATTTTATGCAAGCTACAGCTTGTCAGGTCCCGGAACATGCAGCAGGGTCGTACTCCCTTGTATGGCCATTAACCGCGTTGTATCTTTGTCGTCTGACCACATATCCAAGGATACACGTGCAGCATGCATTCGCACTTTGTGCGACGTTCCTGCGCGTTCAAATGGCGAGTACAGTGACCGATACCAGCACGAACATTCCACCCGATCCCACCCTCGGCGGGGACGACGTATCTCCAACTTGGCCTTATCCACTACTGTCGTCACTGACCTCCGGACTTCTCGTGCGCAGTACTGGCCCTTGCGCTAGGTCGGCTCACAACGACCCGTCTCCCCATGCTACCACTGGTCGTTGGCACTATGCCGGAAAGGTCCGTTGCTTTGTTCTATTTGTTCAGCGACTAGTAAGCTGACCATCAGTAGGGACGTCCGCAAATGGTAGGTTGAAGGACACCTTGTTGTAAGTAGCTTGGAAGGGAGCTGCATCATAGATGACGGTTGATATCAGTTATAACAGCCAGCTGCTGTATTGCTGGCGGATTGGTTGACCCCGTCTTGCCGGGGACGGCGACTCAGAACATTGTCAACGGACACCGCGCGTTTCTTATCGACCCTGCAGTTCGCTGCATTCCGCAGGCCGGATGGAATCGCAGAACCTTACTCCGCGCGAATCGACTGACGTGAACGCCGTACAGCTACCCGTTTAAGCTCGCGGAGACGCCGTGAGCCGCCTCGTTGCGCGTCGTGGCCCGGCCATTCTCACATGCCTTCCCTTCTTATTAACGGTGAGTTTCGCTCAGGGTTCTTCATCTCACGTTATGTTAACTATGTCACCATCCCGTAGGCCGTACGGTAGTGCTTACGGCAACTTCTCATGGACACCCACAAGGGAAATATCCGTCATCGACATCAACCATACTTAGACTTGGCCACGCCTGAAGGAGCGTCGTCGATTCCGTTTCTGGAGAACCCCAGCAATCTGGCCACAGGAGAGAGGGAGATACTCGGGCAAATCGGTAGCGGGCACACAGTTGGTTACGTGGTACAGTCATTCACCGGTCCTTCGGATATTATGGGTCCCTCGGACAAACCAGTTTCACAGCAGTCCCTCCGCATCTCTTACTTGACTGTGTATCTTAGGTTCATGCCATATCATATAGCATCCCACAGTATAAATACCGCCTTTATTCATCACATATACACGTTGCTATGTTAGTTTTACACACCAAAATTGGTCCACATCGGTATCTTTCCAAGATTATAACCCACCCGCGAGGTATTATGGGTTGAAAATTTGAATTCAACACACAAAGCGAGTCCTTATGGCCATGGCACAATGAATCTGCTTATCGGATGCGGGGTCGGTGCAATGCAGAAGATGTGTTTGCAGGCCCATTGCGATCAAACGCCCTGTCACACCCTCCCAATTTGGTGCTTATATCGACCATCCGGGAGTACTGGAAGCCAAGCACGGAGCAGCGGTGAGCACGCCATACTGCTATGAGAGGCTCAGACTTTATATAATATATCTACCTTATCACTCCGTATCTCGCTATGCCTGGGCGCCGTCCACTTTCTGACACAAAGAAGAAGCAAATTGAGGCTCGGCTCAAAGCGGAATGGGTTGAGATCGCCGCAGATCGTTACAACAAGGGCGAAATCGAGCAGGGAGCCTCTGGAACCAAGCGGAAAAGCCTTCAAACTGTCTGTGATGAAGTGGAGGCGGAATGTTATGAGAAGACGAAGAAGCGCGTTCGTTTGGCAACAAGCACGGTCTCGGATCGCGCGAATGGAAAGCAGAGCATTCAAGCATTCAACGAGCAGAAGAGGTGGTTACAGGCGGATGAAGAAGAGATCGTTGTAGACTTCGCAATTGACTGCGCACTCCGTGGATTTCCCCTCAATCATCGTCGTTTAAAGGAGCACGTTGACGAGATCTGCAGGGCTCGAGGTGTGAAGGATTTCCCAGGAGAGGGTGTTGGTCAGGAATGGACGTATCGGTTTGTTGAGCGCCACTCCGAGAGGCTGAAGCCGTTCTGGTCCCGATCGCTGGATACCTCCCGTGCAAGGGCCGTCAACCCCCACAATCACGATGAGTACTTCGACCTCTTAGAGAAGACAATCAAGGGGGCCGATGGAGAGGACGAGATTGCGCCAGAATGTATCTATGGAATGGACGAGACCGGCATTCAGGAAGGGGTGGGTTTGAAGGAGAGGGTGTTGGGGCCGGCAGGACAGAAGGTTCAATATCAGCAGCGCAGTGGTGAACGTGAAAACATCACAGTGATTGCGACAATCTGCGCAGATGGGTCAACTATACCGCCGGCCGTCATCTTCAAGGCGCAGGCTTTCCAGGTCAAATGGAAACAAAATAATCCGCTGAAAGCATCGTAAGCATCTCTTAATTTATTGCAATACAGTAAACCAATCGTAATCTAGCCTTGGGTACTCCCCGAAAGGTTACACCGATGGCGAGATAGGAGTCGAGTGGATCAAACAATTTGACAAGCATACGAAGGAGAAGGCAGCTGGCAGACGCCGCCTGCTCCTCGTCGACGGCCATGCATCACACTACACCTTCGCTTTCCTCGACTACGCGCGAAAGAACAAGATACATGTCCTCTGTTATCCATCACACTCGACACACGTCTACCAGGGCCTCGATGTCGTCATTTTCAGTCCACTGAAGCGAGCATGGTCAAAGGCACGCGACAACTTCGAGCGCACAAAGGGTCCAGTGAACAAAACCAACTTCCTTGAAGTCTACGCTACTGCACATCGTGAAGCATTCTCACCAGAAAACATCAAGGCTGCGTTTAGGAAGACTGGCGTGGTTCCGTTGAACCGCAACACAATTCCTTCCACAGCCATGGCACCCAGTCTGGAGCTATCCGTACGCGGCACTCTTCCCTTTCCCCTCCAGTCCAGCCCTGTCCGAGCTGTCTCCAAGCTTATTAAAGACGCAGCAGCAGCACGCCGCTCTATGTCAGCAAGTACAAGCACCCATATCCTTCCCGAAACACCACGCACGCCGACAAGAGTACGAACAACATTAGATGTACTCACCTCCACCCGGGCAGCCTACCTCCTGTCGCCAACCCCACTCCCGCTCCATGCAGCTCCTCCAAAATACCTCGTAGCTCCTATCTCGCCAATCAGGCCATCCCACATTGACCTACTCGCTCGGAAGCCATCAACCCAGCTTGAACACGAACTCCAGGAGGCGCTGCGCGACAGTGACGCCCGGTACTGTGCATTGAAGGAGGCGGTGACCAACATGCAGGCGGCATCAGTGTTGCAGGGGATATATCTTGACAGGGTCCAGGAGAAGATGCAAAGCCAGGAAGAGGAGGAGGGAAGGCCGAAGAAGAAGGGAAAGCTCCTAGGTGACGGCCGACCTCGCCTTCTCGATGATGATGTATTTGTTGCCCAAGTTGCCGAGCACGAGAATGCCCAGAAGAAAAAAGAACAAGAGAAGACAGAGAGGAAAGCAGAGAAAGAGCGTCATACAAAGGCATTGGATGAGTGGAAGGCAGCATGCAAGGCACGGGATGAGCGGGTCAAGACGCAGAGGGAGCTGTATCGCGAGGCAATGGAGCGATGGGAAAAGGAGAGAGCGCTGGCAAGGACAGAACAGCGGAAGATTGGTCTAGAAAAGCCTGTGCTAGGGAAGCTCGAGAAGCAGCCGGAGAGACCAAAGAAGCGAAAGGCGAAGGAGATGGACTCGGACGAGGGGAGCGAGCCTGAGGGAGACGACGCGGACGTGTACGACAATTAGCGCCTCGAATTCGTTTGGAATGCCGCCATCCTGATTAGGCATATCAGCGCGTGAGTGTGACTGTCCGAAGGACCCAGAAAGCCCCGATAACGAATTTCAGACATCAAATCCCTCGATCTCACACAAGTCCACGGCAAATAATAGATCTAGGGTGTCATTGTATAACATACCATCACGTCCATACATGAAAGTCGCCCGATTGTCTCATCTGTACTTTGCGGGGCCAGAAATCGGAAACCTCTCAAAACTTGTCCGAAGGACCGGTGAATGACTGTAAGTCAGATTTCTCCTATGCTAAATGGGGAACAAGTCACAATTTTACTGCACACCGAGGACCATGCACCGGCCAAACTCTCGCCGACCAGGTCATCATCTTGCATCCACGTATCCCTATCCGTCGCCTTTCCGCAGGGACGTCGTAGATGTTCGAGAGTATTCGAACGGCGCGTACAATGCTTACCCATCTCCTTTCTGTCTTCGGAGAATGTCTACCCGCCTTCGTTCGATGATTCATTCACCGTACTTATGTGTTGCAGCGCCTGACTCCCTTCAGGCTGACTATTCTTCCTCGCAGGATGTCAATCACCTAGACAAACCGGTCTCTCAGCGTCGACGGCTATGTATTGGGTATCCGGATCTTTACGCTGTGGCATGTCGACTGCACCCGCCATGTCACCATCCCGAGGCATGTTGGTTATCAGGGCCCCGCAGCCATGTCCTGAGAACACGCGACCAATATGGGGTAAATGCTCCATGATCATCGCTGTGGCCAGGGGCCTCTGCGCTCAGGATCTTTGCCCCGTAGCGTGTCGCCTGAACGCACTCCTTTCGATGCTATTTGCATGCATCCTACCACACGCGGGGCAGCGGCCGTTCTAGTAAGTTCCAGCCATATCGTGTCGGTCTACGGCCAGTCTGAGTCTAACCCTGGACTTTGGACGTAGTCCTTCGGCCCCGTCTCGGACCTGGGATTCGGGCCCGGAACGTGATTGCGGCTGACCCGGGTGCACTGCCACACTATACTGCACTCAGAGACCGGCGAGCGCTGGAGCATCGCGGAATCTTTCACTCGGCCCTGCCTCAGTCGCTTTCCGCCCACAAGCGAACGTACGTCCCCGCCGAGGGCCAGGTGAGCCATTTCTGTGCTGAATTGCCTGTCGGTGGATTGAACAGCGATCCCCCTAAATAGGTATGCGCGCGTCATATGTTGAGCGTAGGGGTTACTCCCAGACTCCAGTGTGTGCCAATCAAAGTTAAATGACTCCGCCGGGGCCCGGATGGGCTCCTGGTGTTCCTGGCCAGGCACAGCGGGGAAAATTAAGGAGTTGAGTTGCCAAGCTGCAGCCTCCAGATTCAACACTGACAAATCTGGGAGACATAGGTCTAGGCCCGGAGCCGCATGGGGGAGCGCGCCCACCCAATCAAAGCCCAATTGTAAGACTTTGTAAGACCCGCAGCGCGTGCGGAGAGGATCCTGTCCAATTCGCTGCGCCGGGTGTGCCTGGCGGGCACTGCTCTCGAGGCGATCCTTCACGCGCACGTTTTCGCCCGCCCTTGATGTTACTTACTTCGGTAGGCTGTCTATCGACCGCCCTTCGTTGTCCTTGGTCTCCGAAACCGCGATAGATTGCCGAAACTTAAGACGATTATCTACAAGGGCTAGAACACAGTAACGTGCGCGTACTTTTTTACTCAAAATCGCGGTGGTTCACTCGCCCTTGCCTTCGCCCTCTTACTGCTCCCGACCTTGGATTTCGACCCCCTCCCCCCAACAGACACACGCTCTAAGTCCTCCTTCGTGCCCCATCTCTTCTCGACCTTCTTTTGACTGGGAGCCGTGCGAGTGGGCAGATGCCACACAGCTTCGATCTTGTTCTCATCCGCCAACGTCATGCAAGCGACCGTTACCCAGCGACTTGAACGACGCAACCTTCCCACCACATGCTTCGAATCCTTCTGCGTCATCGCTATGTGGTCCCAAGCCTGATACTCCCTCGTTTCTCCGCCTCGGACGAAGACACCGGCGGCGATGTGGTCCTCGAAGCTCAAATGATATGAATCCATACCATACCTCCGCCACACACCGCTGTCACGAGCCTCTCCACCGCACCAGCATTCCTGATGTGCCCCTGCCGTATCAAGTACCGGAGCCCTCCAGACCCACAAAGGAGTATCCGTGCCTCAAATATGTCTCCGTCCAACTTCTCTGTCCTTGTATGTGTATGTGGTTCGCGACTGCACGAGCCTGTATTCGCGCCGACCAGCGAAGCCTCTCCTCGATCGTGCACCCTCCGGCGTCAACGCACGCATACCTATTCTCAACTCCGAGCACCACCCGCGTCAATCGTGTTCACGTTGGCCCAATCGACAGGCCGCGTCTCCAAGCTCAAATTAATTACGTACCCAAATAGTAACACTGGCGCAGGCCGCGCCTCCCCTTCTCGTCTCGCCCTCTCCTCCAGCTTCAAGACGCCATCGTGGTCAATCACCGCATTCCGAGTCTACTTCGGGATGCTAAGTGCTGCTCGCGGCGCGCCAGCGCCCGCGTTCGATCTACGCCCTCCCGCAGCCTTAAGTACCGCTCTTTCGCAGCAGCGATGTGATATGTATATGCTATCTGGCACCACGCTGCGGCCCCGTATCGGTATGAAATCCAAGAGCCAGGGCCAATAGCCCAGTGCGCACGTTTCCACATCCACCGCCCTCCTCCGTGCAACGCTCACGCATCGCAATCGCAGTGCGCACCCCAGATGTGTCAGTACACTCGAGTTCTGCCGACTTGTCGGGCTTCCTCAAGTCACCCTAGGCCTCTTACCTCGAACAGGCTACCGGTTCCATGGACGACTTGACATCTCCCTCTCCATAGCAAGGTTACGCGAGAGTTGCGAGGGCTGCGTCGGACGTGGTCGGATCGTTGACTCAGCGGCCAACCCACGGCTGGAGGGACGTTCACCTCAGTATGGCAGCCCTCGACGTTTGTCTTGGACTAGAATGCTCGGGGTGTCACTACTGGCTATTCAACTTCCCTAATCCCCGGCTCGTATCTCGAACTGGCTACGTCGACCTGAAGCTTATCAACCGCTGGAACAACTCCAAGCTTCAAGTGCAGCTGTCAATCTCGTCGGCATTGTTGGCTAGCCACGTTTAGAGCCTCATGGCGGGTACGGGCTTCTCAGGTTTTTACGAATTAGTGATACCCAGCAATACCGAGAGCCAGGCACCCAACCCTTCACAGATAGGATATCTACGTACTTGACCACAATGCACTAGGATGACATTTTAAAATGCCACAAGTACTTCGCCTGGAGTTCATGGAGTAGGCCTTGTTTGTGTTGTTGATCGGTGCCCGATGTACCTACCTGGATTGGATTACTGCGCATTGCTTACCGAAGTTCACGGTCTGTGTGGCTTCACCAGATACCAAAGCGTCAAGATACTGCACATCTGCGGGCCGGCGGGACTAGGAACCAAGGAAGCTTCGCTATGCAGAAAACCCGGGACTTGCACACATGGCGTACGATATGCTTGAACTGCATGCCATACAACAGACATCTGGGTAAACTACCGCGTATCGTGGAGCCGCACATGGAAACCGTTATACGAAGTGTAAATAAGGAATCCCCACGGAATGTGAATGGCGACGAGTCGAGAAGACGTCTCCGTCAACTGCGTACGGAATGAAGGGAACGGTGTACGAAGGTGAAGAAATGAACGTGCCCATGTACAGGAAGTGGTTAAGGAGTAATAAACACATCGTACCGAGTACTTTCTATTATACATGCGTGTTTGGATAGCCATTGAAACCCACGGCAATCGGAGGCGAGTCGTGGTGATCGGAAGTAATAATGCAGGAGAGGGCACACGAAGCCCGAGGGTATGGTGAGAGAGGTCATGGCCGTATGCGACGCTACAGGACCAAGGACACCAAGGATGGTCAGCATTACGCATATACTGAGTAGATAAAGAGACACACACCTGTATACATCCCAGAGAACTATCAACCAGGGGGCGAGAGGAGAACCGAAGCGGATGCGAGGCAGACTTAGTCTTGCCTGCTGAGCTCTGCTTGTGTGAGGTTGAGGACGAAGGCTCCCTTGAAGTTTGCTGGTGGTTCAATGATCTTGACGGGTTTTCGCGCGGGGTTGCTCGACTTTGCGACGACCGAAGGGAACGGGCGAAGTGGGCGTGATGTGGGGAATGCGTGTGTTCGGGAAGACACGGGCTTGGACTGCGCTGAGACCGCAAGTGGTGAGGATACGCGGGGTCGCGAGGCGATAGGGTTGAAGGGGGACGGTGCGGGGGTCGCAGCGACAGTCATGAGGGAAGCTGTGGTTGGGTGTCAGAGGGAGGGTCGAGATATATGATATGAGAACACGACGGGATGTGGAGACTTACTCATCGTGAGCGGAATGATAGGCAGGGGGAAGACTGGCGCGTTTTAGTCTAGACGGGGCACCGGGCAAATCGTCTGCGGGGAGGATAGGATAGAGAGTGTGGAGAAGGCGGGGCAGGGAGTGGGGGAGGAGAGGACAAGGCTGGGGTATAAAACGGGTCGAGCGGTGTGGTTGGCCGCCGACCAAGGAGCAGCGGGGACAATCCCCAACGGTTTGCCTGAATGATGCTTCCCTTCCCAATCCGGCATTCACGACGCGTCCCGGCACCCGAAGTTGCTGCGCGTCTATTTCCCATCCCCAACCACGTCTCACTTGCCCCTACGACGACCCTCCTCCTCCTTCACCCTTGCCCCAACGCTCGCCGTCTCCTCCAATCCCCTTCTCACACAACCCTGGCCCAACCGATCCTCCCCACACTCCCCCGCCTGCCTGCCCTGGTTCATGTCGCAGTCTCTTAGAATAGATTGCAGCTTGCGTAGTCTAAGGCGGTAACGCGCTGATGAACAACCGTTCATTACCTTGATCCCAGCCTCCCGCGCCTATTACTACTTCCCCAACACCGCCAGCCTCTCCCTCCGCGTTCCTCCTGCCAACGCCGAAGACTCACCGCATCGGTCGCGCGAATCCGACGACGGGCGCGTGTTCGCCGTGCATTCGCGGCTAGACCAAAGCTGGATTATCCATACTTACATACCGTCCTGCTTCCGACCTTTCCGAGGGGCTTTCTCGAGCTCTCTACTGTAACTTATGCGTATTTGCATCCCCCATACGTGTATGTAAAGCGTAACCCCAACACTTCTCAAAGCCTCCGATCCGCTTTCTCCGCTCCCTCGACGCCATCAGGCGTTCAACGTGCCTCGAGCGTGGCCTCTTCCGGCATCCTCCTCCAGGAACAGCTACATAAGTACATTTCTGCGACGGCTCTCCCAACGCCAGAACCGGTCTGCGCGTCTTCGTTATTGTGCATGTCATTGTGGCAACGAGCGCGCTCTTTTCCTTGTTCTCGAACCGTGTTATCTCGCCCGCATAGCGAAACTGGATAACGTTCTGTCCAGGTCCTGTGCAGTCCCAGGATGTGTCGCGGATGTCTCTGATTAATCCAATCCACCGTTCTCACTACAGTTATAGTTAACGTTAACGCCACTCAAGCGTCTGCGCATTATCGCCATGGTTTTTGCTCAAACATACCATCAGCCTCTCTGCGCGAGGTCGACCTCTCTGTCGACGCCTTGGCGTCGTTCACCTTGCTATCCGTTGTCGCCACCACTCCACAACACTACCCTCTACTACCCTTCGCGTGTCTCGGCGACCCTGGCCGTCACGTCGTTGTTAGCGTGATAATTGATTCTCGACCAACTCCCCAACCGAGGCCCAATCCTTCCTATTCCGCCATTCGAGTTTAATCTCTCGACGACTTTGAATTCTTTGATGCCCCGAGCCCTCCAATCGCAATCCTGCTCGTGCAGCGCGATCGCCCCGCCCCTACCGCGCCAAACAATGAATCAGAATATTAAAACTAAATTGATTTCAGATCAGCCAACACTATACATACGTCATTTCTACCTGCTTACACAGTACCTACACTGCTACTGCTTCAATATACTCCTAACATACATACATGCACACCCCGCACGACGGAGAGGATAGTTATGAACATCAACGCCCGCCCTGGCTCGACATCCGTGTATCAACAAACACGACGGCGGTGCGCCGCGTCCACGAAACGCGAGTCCAGTCCCGTGGAGATGGAAGGCGCTGGATGTAATATTAACGGCGATGGGAGAAGGGGAGTGGAGTGGAGCTCTAAGGTTGTATAAAGCGACGTCCATCCGTAGGAAGCGCCTCAAGAACCAAGGAGAAGAATCAACGAGAAAAGGTTGGTGGGGAGGCGGGGCCACCGCACGGTTGTCTATGGGGTGGCGGGGCTTGAGTTACAGACAGTTGGACTGCCACGGCCGTGTATCCCGCAGCCTGGCACATGCGTCCCCTGGGAGCTCGCTCGATAGCATTGTGTGCTCGCGGGCTACGGTGACACAGCCCGAGACCTGCGGGTGTGAGCTGGATATAGCGGGGAGAGGCGATAGCCTGTGCACGGTGCATATGGAAGTGGCTGCTGCTCGTCGGGGCACTGATGCAGCTGGTAAGATGCAGCGCGCGAAGGACGAGGGCGATTGGGTTGATGAGAGAGGACGAGATGAGGGTATATGCGAAGCGTGGCGACGCAGGACCGGGATCGTAGTGACCGACGACCGACAACCGTAGATGGCCGTGCGCCCGGGGGAAACAAGACGAGGCAAGACGTGAACGGGCGCGGGATGCGAGCGTCCACCTCGTCATGTTCTTCGGGGGCGCAAACGGCGAGGACGCGGCGCACGGGCCGCCGTGAGCCAGTCACTGGACGTCAACGAGGAGGTTGCGCTCTAGGATGTACTTGCCCTCCTTGTATTTCTGTGAGGGTTCGTACGCATGATCCTGCGTCCACAGGAGGAGTTAGAACTGCCCAAACCTAAACGGTCGGTGAAGTCACGTACATATTTCCAGCCGAGCGTCGTCCCACATTTGCAACAGTAGATGTCGCGCACGGTATGGTTCCCGGTCGTCATCTGCCTGTCATTCGGCTCGCCCTCGACTACGTTCACACTGCGGAATTGGGGCGGTGAGTATGCGTTAAATGGTTCGATGTGGCGAGGCGCAGCGAGAGGCATAGCGTCCGGCAAGACGTTCCCATATAGAGGTAATTTCCGGACGCCATTGTTCGTGAGGCAGGGAAATTGAGGGTACGTGAGGCATGGTGAGCTCATGCCAAGCGCAAGAAACACGGGGAATGTACTCACACTCCGTCAAAAAGGTATGCTCTTCCATGCTGCCCGTTGAACGCCTGTCAAGCAGTCGCGAGTTGGTGAGCACTTTGGGGTTGGAAAGGGGGTGGCCGCAGCAAGCGGGGAAACAGGGGGACGTACTCGGGATATCATGGAGTGGATCGTGGCCAGATGCGTCCTGCACGTCGAGCACCCGTAGATGCGTGCACCGGAGAGGTAGCGGCGATAGCTCATGCCCATCTTGCTCAAGGTCTTGGAGGGTAAGAAAGTGACGGAGACGGTGAAGGTCGGACGATCAGGGAACTGAGAGCAGTCGGCAGCTCGGTCGAGATTCAGGGGATTTAGCGGATACACAAAGAGTCGAGTTCGATTTAGAGCACGCGAGCGAGTAAAGACCTGTGGGGTCGACTGAAGGTGGGTGCACGGAGATGGACGTACGAGGGCAACTGTGGTGAGGTGAGGACGGGGCCGGAACTCGTGCTTTAAGCTTGGGGCGCTCGGGTGAACCCCGTGAGCTCTAGATGACTCCTGAGGACGGAGCTCGGTGTGCCAACGACTGGGGAGTGGCGAGAGGTGAATTGGGGAGAGAAGAGGGATTGGATGAAGGCAAGAGTTATATATGCAGGGGTCGGACGTGTGAAGCTAAATGATAAGCCTGGGCAAGAGCACCTGGGTGCATCAGGCAGCGGCCCCGGTGCCCTGTTTCGGGCAGCTGTTACATGTGACCCCGTCACCCTCGTCCGCGCTCCGCCGTTCGCGAGCTCTCAAACCCTCCTCCCCCCACGAAATATCCAGAAACACATAATTCCATCCCGTCTTCTTCTCTGTTCCCCATCCTCCTCGCTCTGGCCCCGCGACCATCAAAGCCCCTGCCCGTCGAGCGGTTTCTCGGCGTTTTCTGTCAGGAAAGTGGGCTTCGAAAGATCATCGCTCTATTGGGTTGTCTCTGATTCCAGTCCGTTTTCTCTGACTCTTTGCCACCCAGATGCACCCACGGGCTGCGCGACCGCATTGGTGGTTCCCCCCTGATAGGTCCCCGCGTTCCACACGCCTATAACTCCAGCTCGCGGCTATCTCGCAGTTCCTGTCTCCGGGGAGCCTGTGTGTTCCCGGTGCGACAGTGAAAATGGACAGCCATCCTTCCACGACTAGCCGTACCACCGCGCTGTCAACGCTGCATTTGTAACACGGGATACAATCCAGAAACCTGGAACTGCCGGCGCATGTTGTCATATTCCACCATGCCGTGCGGCGCGTACGTGCAGTTATCCACGAACACAAGATGCGTTGGTTTGTCGCCTTGCTGCGCACCCGCGCCGCTGTTAAACCCTGGGTTGTGAGTCCGACCGCTTCCTTCTCCGCTTCTTGCGGTCTGTTGACCTGACTCGCGCCCAGCGCATTACCCAACGATCGAGCGTTCCACCTCTACACGGAGCCGTCTTTGGCATTTGGCTCCCCAAGCGACAAATCGCGACACCCCGGAGAGGATTCGCGTCCTGCTCGGCGGCGTTGCATTTTTCCGCGGTCCGTTGCGTGGACATCGTATTTACGCATTAACGCCATTGCGGGACAGTCCTCGCGTGAGCACAGAACACTCCGGAGTGTGTTTTGATAGATCGGGAAGCAATCGCTGACAAACGATAAATAATTGGTATGGGACCACTCGCCTTGTCATGACGCCTCCATGGCCTTACTCAATTCCTCGCTCCCGATCTCCTCCGGGCCGCTGTCGTCGATGAGAAAAACAAGGTGTGCCACATGGAAGCTCTCAGACACCGTATACTGGCAACGTGAACTGACTCCTGTATCATCTAGACTCGTTGCAACCTTTCTACTGGGGTCCTCCATGCTCTATATACGCCTGCGATTCGGAATTTCTGTGAGGTAAATAGTTCGACTGCTCGAACCCAACTCGGCGATATCGATATAGGCTGAGCCGCCGACTCCGTGGCGCATGTAGTCCACCAATAGGTTATAGGGACACCGGTGCTGCTTCTTGCACTAGATGACCCCCGATGGTGCCTCCATGGCGCCATGATTGTGCCAAGGTGAAGGTTGAAAGCAAATACCACAGCGATTGTCTACTGATAAACACCGTGCCTGTAGGGTCCTCAGCGTTCGGCATTGATCTGTCCACAGCCTCAGGCCATCTACACTGTCAGTCGATCTGAAGATATCCAAGCTACCTTGGAAACAGACACGAGTGAGTACTTGGATAGCAATGTCAGCGCTGTTGCGTGTACAGGTCATGATTAAGGATTGTCCTTCCGCCAGGTATCCGCAGCTCCAAATCCATCGGGCACGCCACCCGATGCCTATCCATCCGTAGTCCGGGCGTTGGGATATGGCCCAAGTGGCTATATGACCGGTGAGTTTCGAATTTCTCCCCCCAAGAGTTAAGCCCGGTTCGTCACCTCTTCACTCGAGCGATCCGGAAGCAAGAACCGAGTCATCTACCGTTGGTTCTATTATGCGCGGTGAAGTAAGTAAGTATCGCCGCTTAATGCACGACATGATGGGCATTGTGGCTGGCACCAGTTGATTTCACAAGATCCGCTGCGTAGCCTTGCGTTATCGGAGCCGTTACAATCCTGACCGAGTACGGCTGTGTCCCACTGAAGTTACTGAACCACCTCTTGGCTGAATATGCTTCCCTTGTCCTGATCCTGATTCTTGATAGTGTGCTGAGAACTTGTTGTGAAGTAGCATCAATCGGGGCCACGAACGACTCATAGAAACCTCTCATTGCCTCACCTCTAATGTGCCGTTAGATTGTTGCACTTGTAGTGCTACGCAACACGAGTGCGAGACGTTCAGATTGAGACTGCCTTCTTGGAGAGCACCTTCGGGTCTGCCTAGTCGGCTGTCGGTTATCGGTTGTAAGATTCGGTTCTTTCACTGAATCGTTTCCCAACATCGGAAACCGCCAACTCCACCAGAGTTCTGACGATATATAAAAAGTTGCAACTTCAACTCATCGGTTGTCACCTTTCACTCCTCCCGAAGAACACGCAAGGCCAGCCTGCATCCTCTGTGCATTGCTACTTTTATATCACCTTCTAGCCTTCCAACATGTCTCCCGCCGGCCTGATCATGCCCGACCTCATCGGCTACGTCCTAGATGGCCGATACGAGCTGCTCTCCACGCTTGGTTCTGGGTCGTTTGGTGTTGTCTACAAAGCCCTTGACCTGAAACACAACTCGCCTTCCGACGACCGGTTCCGGGCTATCAAAATCGTCTACAAAGCGAACCGCAGGACTTACGAGCTCGAGGCCGTCCGCCGGGAGGTCGAGCTACAGAGTCTGGTCACCGGCTATCCGAACATCGTCGGAATTCACGACGCATTCGAGGATGAGAACTACTTCTATCTCGTTCTCGACCTCTGCCTCGGAGGCGACCTCTTTCAACAGATCTGCTGTAGAAGGGCATTTGCACATAACGACGAGCACCTCCGTAGAACGTTCCTGCAAATTGTGGATGCCGTCGAGTCTTGCCACGAGGCGAATGTCTTCCATCGCGATCTCAAGCCGGAGAACATTCTCATCAATACCGATGGCTCTGAAGTCTTCCTGGCGGATTTCGGCCTTGCCACTCAGCGCCCTATCGTGGATGAGTGCGGCTGTGGTACGCAGGTCTACATGAGTCCTGGTAAGTCGAAATCTTTGAGCATGTTTGGTATAAAACTCGCTAACCATGCACTTGCAGAAGTGGTCGGGCAGATGACAGATCGGCAGCCCTTCGACACCCGTTATGCCGATATTTGGGCTCTTGGTGTTATCTTGGTCAACATGATTACCAGCCGCCAACCCTGGTGCATAGCATCTTCCGAGGACTGCTGCTTCTCTACATGGCTTGAAGACCGCGACTTTCTCAAGCAGGTGTTCCCCATATCCGACGGGGCGAACCTCATCATCCAACGCATCTTCCAGCTCGAGCCGCTCGATCGCATATCACTCAGCGAGCTCCGGCGGGAGATCAGGGAGCTCGACACGTTCTTCCCCACGTCAAATGAGCGCATAGAAACAAGCGACTTGTCCTGGTTCGTCGCCGCCGACGTCCGTCAGCCGTTGACACCTCAGGTTCTGCGGCCCCCACGACGGCCGCCGCCCCGTCCTCTGCGCCTCCCTGAGTTGAAGGACATTCTAGGCGAGACGGGGTCGACTTGTCCCAGCCAAGTCCCGTCACTGACGGCGCAGCGGGGGTTTGATATCCCCGCCCCGCAGAGGTATTACACCGGTGTAGAAGAGAAGTCGCCGATCAAGTACGCTGTCGACCACAGCACATCAAAGACCTCGGCTTCAAGCCGCGTCGCCGACCAATCCACCGGGGCTGTCAAGGTTGGACAGGTGGGAAGTGTTGTGGGGACTTTTGAGGATGAGAAGGTTGAGATCTCAAAACATGCTCAAGCCTTGTCACCGGTCTATGGTTAAACTAAGTTTGAGGTTATGCGATTGCTTACAAACCATGTACTTTGCGGGCACTGTCGTGTTTCGTGTAATGTTTGTGTGTACTATATAATATCTGTTTAAACCAAAACTGGACGAAAATGATGAGGCTCTTCAACCATCGAAATATATTGAGATTTCAGGGCTGATTTACTGAGGTTTAAAGCATGTGCCGGTTGGAGAGGTGGTTTAATGAATAACCAGTGAGGAGGAGGGTTCATGGTGAACTTGTGTGGGTGGATGGTTGGTACACATGAGGATCGACAACCAACTCATTTCGGACCGCTGCTGCGGACCACAGCCACCTGGAGGTAGCTAAGCGCCAGCGTCGGGGTTGTGGCTGCCGGGGCGTCTGGTGACCTTGTCACGCATCCGGGCTTTGCACTCAACAACTTGAAGCCGCTTCATCCTCCTCCATCCCCACCTTTCCCTTCCCCGTCCCTCATCCACCCTCCATCCACATCTACGTCACACACAATATCCGTTGACCGCGATTCTGCTTCGCTGTGCCTAATCCCGCTATCTCAACGTGGTTTGCCGACCACAGCTCGACTGAGGACACCGCCGCCCTCCTTCCCTCGTCGTCCGTTTCCATCGTGCCTCCATGCCTGCCACAAAGAGACGGAACTCCGACGCCATCCTACCGTTACGCGCTCCAAAACAACAGAAGACAGCTGCAAACCATCCGTTGGGTGGGAATAGCTCCCCGTCCCAGCACGAAGCCTTGTTGTCGCGCTGGGTTGCGTTAGGCAAGGAGTTTATGGACGCTGTACGAGTCACTTTCTCATATTTCACTGGTGGTGAGTGGTTTGCCTTGTGGGCAGCGCCCTACCGTTGTTTACGACCGAGCCACCCTCAAGGTGGTCGAGATACTCGGGGCACTCTACCGGTCTACGCGCACTCTCGTTCACTCCCCGTTGAAGACGGGTACGCGTCTCGTCTCATACCTTCGCCCCCACCCACACCTCCCCCCGCACCTCCACCTCGCGCGCCGACATCAACACATCGACTCCCGGCACGACAGCCCATCCCTACGTTTTCGGCGGAGCCAACCACTTCGAAACCACCCGCTCAGCTCTCAACATCGGCACCTACAGCGCCCGGTATTCACCAACGTGTGCGCTCAGCTCGGCCCAATGGCGACGTCAGCGTGCCGCCGTCCCAGCCCGCCATGTACGCGAATGCCCGTGCAAACGCTGTCGCATCAACGTCAAAGACCACGCTGCCCGCGCGCGAGGATCCAAAGGTGTCTGGGTTCCCTGGCGGCGCGCAGTCGACTGGACTCATGTCCCCGCCATCTACACAGGCGTCTGAATCCGAAATCCATTCGGCCAGGAATGCCGTGACCCAGAGGTATCCCGAGGTCGGCGTGGCACTCCAGGAGCACGACCGCCAGCGCCGCCGGAAGGTGTCGACGAAAAAGTATATCCAACGGGAGCACATACACGCCAAACAGGTGGGTGGGACGTTCGATGTGCGATGCGTGCAGCGCTAACGGCGCCAAGTAGCACAAGGCACGGGTGCAAGAAGAGAAGAAGAGGACAAGGGAGGAGATGGAGAAGGATTTGAAGGAGCTGTTTCGCATCAAGCGTTCTGCAGGTAAGGCCATCGATTGTCGGGAGTCATGACTGTGGCGTTTGACAAAGAGCGTGCAATACAGGCTACCGCTCCGACTTTGAGTCCTTCCGAAGTACGTTTCTGTCACGATGCGTTAATGTGATTTTATGCCTGACTGCAATTTCAGGCTTGCTGGATTACGAGGCTCGGCTAGAGAAACTGGACAAGACCGGCGCACTTTCTCGTATGTTTAGTCTTGCCTCTCACTGTTTCGGCACTCACCCGCCTTAGCCTCGACTTCACTCGTGGACTTGCGATCAAGAGCGAAGCAGGACGAGAGCCGGAGACACTCGTACCCCGATGTGAGTCTGTTGCGAACCTCCGCAGATTCTACATCATCTGACAGTTGCTCTCCAGCACATTGATCCGGAGTTCCTTCAACGCGCGATCCAGAAGGCGCAAGATGCCTTGAAGGCGTACGTAACTCTTCATCACCACTTTGCACACCTTCAAATCATACCCTCTCCAGCCCTAAACCTCCCAAGCCATTCGTGCCTACCCTTGACCAACTTCGTCTCAACCGTCTGCGGATAGATGAGGAGATTGAGGATCGCCTTCGACCAAAACGAAGGCCCTTACCTGCCTCCCTCCCACCTGAAGACGAAGCGGCGGTCGACGCGTTCTTCCGTCAAAGGGGCGTCATTGCGAAATGCGTCAAGGAGCAGGTGTCGAACGAGGACATCATGCGGCTGCGACCCGCACAGTGGCTGAACGACGAGATTATCAACTTCTACGGCCAAATGATCCTCTCGCGCTCGGAGGACTCGAAGGAAAACCCGGGAGATGGTATGGGCAACGGCCGGAAGAAACCGCTCAACGCACATTACTTCAGCACGTTCTTCTGGGCGAAGTTGAGGGGGCAGGGGTACGAGAAAGCGAGGCTAGCGAAGTGGACCAAGAAGGTGCGTGGCCCAGTACGCTTTTCCTCAGTCTCGTGTCTAACGGACCGGGCTTACAGATCGACATCTTTTCAAAAGACGTCATCCTCATCCCCGTGAACCATAACAATGCCCACTGGACTGCCGCTGCCATCAACCTCCGGAAGAAGCGGATAGAGTCGTATGACAGCATGGGCATGAATCGCGGCGAGGTCTTCAAGGTTCTCCGTCAATACCTAGACGAGGAGCACCGGAACAAGAAAAAGAAGCCATTCGACTTCACTAGCTGGGAGGACTACACACTACCCGTACGTTTGCTTCACACGTCCCGGCCTATCCAGTCTTACGCGGCTCTGCGCAGGATACTCCGCAACAAGAGAACGGCTACGATTGCGGTGTCTTCACCTGCCAGTTCCTTGAGTCGTTATCCCGCGGCGAAGAGGAGTTCGGCTTTACCCAAGACAACATGTCCTACCTCCGTCGGAAGATGGTCTGGGAGATCGGGCATGTCAAGCTTCGGGATGAACCATAGCCTCCGGTTCCCTCCATATCTTGTGGACGTCACATCGTCCTTCCTTTTCTTGCATTGGGATAATTTTGATTTGTGTATATCTCGTTGGTGCTTACCATATCCTCTGGCCACAATGAATGCCTTGCCCTAAGTGTCTCCGCTTACGGAGCACACATCCTTCTCCAGCCATGCCCTCAAGCGTGCATATGCGTGGGAACGCGCGAAGGAAGGACTGTGTGTCATCTCCGAAACCACCATACAACGATGAAGAACCAGAAAACGAGGATGAGGAAGACTATGTACCACAGCCATCGACACCCCTGGCGCTCGGCCATGTTGTTCATGCGGCGGAAAGTGCCCGCCAGAATGCCAGAGGTCTCTGAGAAAGCATCATTCTGAGGAAGCAGGGCATAAGACGGCGCAGAAGCGCAACAGGAGGCGAAGCGCACGCACCATTTGGCTGAGCTGAATGGTCGAGTCTTTGACCTCAGACCCAATAGCCAAAGTAATCTGCAGGCCATCGTTGCATCCTAAAATGATGTTTCCGAAATAATCGAATGGGATACGTACGTCCTTCAATATCTTGACCTTGGCCGTCAGCCCCTCCAGATGCTCGTCATTCTGACCCTCCAGGTCGTCTACGTAGCGCTGGGGCGCGAAAGGGTTCTCCCGCCCCGCAACAGCGCCCCCAAATGGCGATGAACGTCCAGAGGCGGGTGGGGTGGTGTAGTCGGGGGTGCCGAGGAGCTGGGAGCGATTGTGTACATTGGTTCTAAACCTGAGGACAAGATGACGAGAGAGACGCCACATCAGCATACGTGCCGCAACGTACACTAGAAGTAGATGTACACACCGTTGCGACATGTTGAGTGAGCAGACCTGCTGTGCTCAAAGCCTCGCAGAAGGGGAGAAGAGAAGAGAGAGCCAGCCAGATGAGAGAGCAGTTCAGACAATACTGCCCGGGCTTACTGCGACGTGTTCACATAAATTGGCGCTGCGAGCGCTCGCCACGCGCCAGGAGGCGGCTCTCCTAGGCCTGTACTCGTGCCGCTCTCTTCGTCCTCTTCCATGTGGGGAATGGCTAGTGGTCACCGGTCATTGCTTCCCCCATCTCATTGCAGTCTCTTTACCCCGGGTAAACTCAGCACTATTTTAGGGTCAATTTCAATCCTTTCAGGTCAATGTAAGTCGTACAGTCAAGTAAGTCGTAGAGTTTACGCAGACTCGGATTATGGACACGTTCACCATGCAAGATTTCAGACTGACCACGGCAACATTGATGCTCGGTGGCTGTTTTCTTTCTTCTGAGAGGCGTGGGGTATATATTGCGCGGCCGCCCTCATGCTCACACTTGAGGAAGAGCGGTTGGACTGTTCGGTTCCCAGGTAAGGGTCTCCTTTGGTCTCTTACATATATTCTGTAAAGCTAAGAAAACAGTACTATGGCACTCACTCAGAGGACAAGGATTTCACCTGGTGTTACAGCAGCCCGGCTTGAGGCTACATCCAATGTATCCAACCAGCGTCCCCTTCAACCATCATCGCAAGAACGTTGTAATCGCAGGACGGAGTTCTAGCAAGGGCGGACAATCCATCGGGTTCCAAGTACGCCGACTTGGAGCTCCTATAGTGCAACGAATTCGAAGCGTTGGGGCTCAGTATACACGACGCTCCCACAGTACCCGCGCCTGCGTCCCTGCGGAATATGTCGGCAGGCTTCGACCCTCGCAGAAACCCTCGCTGCAAACGGCGCAGTTACACATGGGGCTTACCCGCTCCAGCATGCCATTGCACGTCTGTGCACCACACGGCGACGCCCTCCGAAGCTCGCTTGCGCATGTCCACGCAACGAGCTCCACAGTTTCCCTCACGGTGAGGGACTGCCGGGACCGCGTTCCTCGCCGCAGTCTGTGGCCGCAGCCCTTCTCCGTAAACCAGTGTGTTGATGCTCCAGGACGAACTGGCCAACGCTTTTGCGGATGCCGGGCTCACGGACTAGAGGGAGGGGAGAAGGGTCCGTACCGGTGCATGCGCTCTGCCGACGCCGGCTCAAGGGCACGTCGAGGAACCTAACCTACATAACCTGATGAGACCAGCGTGAGCTCGCCATGGAACATGCAAGCACAGGAAAAGTCCAGGTCCTGAGGCCTGAGGCCTGAGCATCCATTAATTCGAATCTTTGATCATGACGCGGAGTAGCGCCAACTTGGGAGCGGCGGACAAGTGTCATGGAATACTTGTCAACTGCAAGCGGGCTCATCCGCGGCGCTGGCATGGACGCAAACGGAGATGACCAAGCGTGAACGTTTGCATTGTGCTAGCAATACAATATGTATATCGGCGAATGTGGCGCCGAAGAAAGATGGTCGTGGCCCGCGTCGTCAACGGAGAGTGAGGGAGACCGCATGTCAAGAAAGAGAGGGTGCGAACACGCGACAAAGACAAAGCGATATCGAGGCAGACGACGCGAAAGGAGCGGAGCGGCAACGATGAACATGAACAGCGAACGAGAATGAATGCGAAGTGGTGTATACAGGAGCACAGATAGTGTATTGAGCGCCGCCCGGTTTGAAGAACCTGCAAGCAAGTCGGGCGTGGGATATGGTAGGGGGGCGAGAGATGAGTAGTTCCTAGACAGATCGGATAGGGAGAAGCCGTGGGGTTCTGGGAGATACAACAACGGGCTGTCGTTGATCACGGCGGAGAGTGTGATGGTCAGACAAGGGGAAGGGGACGTTCCGGTGCAAGTCGACAAACGGCAGTAGTGGAGAAGGAGGGTACTATGCAAGAGTGTAAGTACGTTCGTAAATAGTCAGAACGAAGTTGCAACCTGAGTCGCGTGTAGGTGGATAGACGTGGTCGAGTGGGCTGGAGGAAATGATACAGCAGGGTAGGGGTGATCATACAAGCGAGTCCGTTCGTGGGTTTCGCACAACACTATACATCAATCGATACTCATCCGGTTTGGATGAGTACTCATCGGTCCGCGATGTACGTATTGCGACTTTCCGCGCGAGAGGCCACCCTGGGTCTTGTGCTTGTTCTTCTCGACTGGAAGGGAAGGCTCGGATTAGATAAAGAATTTTCATGGTTACAAAAGGGAAAGGCGTACTCTGTTCCTTGAGGCCCCGGCCGAAGTTGTTCATGACAAGGAGAGCGAAGACGAACGTGACCACGAGAAGAAGAATAGCAAGGACAGCTGAAAAAATAACGCGGAATGAGAAGTTAAACGTCTGAGAATGCACGCCCAACGTACAGAATGTGGTGAGCGATTCCCAAACTTCCTTGAATACGTCGGTGTCCTTGTACCGCAGTACCTTGACCAACTGCCAAACAATGTCAGTCTCTAACTCTCCTAAACTGATGTTCGTCTAGCTTGTAGTGTCGCGTACCTTGTAGACGAAATACACCATGGCACCACCACAGCCAGTCAGGAAGCTGAGCATCATCCACTTGTTCTCATGTCGCGCCGCAAGATGGCCCTCAATGAGAACGATGATGGACAGAGGGAATGCTGCGCAAGTGAGGTAGAACTCGGCATCGTGATGGTTGAGGACCAGCCAGATGAACTGTACGGAGAAGCCGACCCAGAAGAAGAGATCGAACTTGACCAGGCAGAGGAAGATCTGGTGGTGGGTGAACATGGTCTTGATCCTACGGTCGGCGCCAAGGAACTTGTAGACCTTCCAGCCAAACTCTGTGTAAATCTTCCATCCCAGCGCAATGTAGGCGATTTCGGCGACGGAGATGACAACGGGGATAATGATAGCAAGGGTGTTGATTGAGACGTGTGAGATACCGTCGGTGAGGGTAAGTGTAACGTTGCTGATTTCGGTGATTTGGATGACGGCGTAGAGGAGGAGAAGGGCGTTGAAGATGCTAGAAGGACAATAAGCCGAGAAGCTCAGCGTATGGGTAGCGAGAAAACGTACGCGAGAGTGATGAACTGCAGTACGTTCCGTCCCCATACTGCATCCAAAGCCAATACGAATTGGAAGACGCTGGGTGCCGGTCAATACTCGTATCTCGGGCATGAAAGTGAAAGTGGTTGTGAGTCACTTACTGGGCCATGGCGAAGATGCTGAGGTAGACGGGCATTCGCCGTCTGGCCATGTCTTGACTATCGGAGGAACCAGCGTCATGGAAGCGCAAGATGATGTCACCCTCGATTGCCAGATCAATGGCGGTCTCGACGAGGACGGTGAGGAGGTATAGGCGGCATGCTAGTGAGTCGGGAATATACTGTAGCAAAGGACGACCGAGTTGACAACGACGACGGCGAGACATGAGGAGAATGGGACGTACGCTTCGCCAAGTCTTTGCCTCTTTCTCCACCTTCTCTCCCTTGGTGGGTGGGGGCGGATACTCCCAGTCCGGGGGATCGTGGTTGTGGCCATCGGCACTCTTGTAATCTCTTGAGGTATCGTACGAGTGTTTGGACAAGGGGAAAGAGGGCTCGCGGACATGCCGTGACATGGAAGCGGGGTCTACCGCGTAGGTTCTGTGAGCTTGGCTGCCGTAGGGGGCAGCATAGTGGTCGATTAGGTCGTCATATGGGGCTTTGGTCTCGTCGTCGCGTGAGGTGGGATGGACGGCGGCAGGGTATTGTGGGTAGGATGTGGAGGGGTTGCTTGGGGTTTGGGCAGACATGGGTAAGGAATGACTGGGGGTTGGTTGATCGGCCTGCGAGCAGAGGGAAGGAGAACAGTCGAGAGAGTCCAACGCCTTGAACAGCGGCCTCCGCCAACGACTCTCACAACCCCCAGACGCCCACTCCTCTCCGCAGATCCACAGGCGCCGGCCCAGAATCCACATCGTTCCCGTAGTGACAGCCGACAGCCCCGCTTCCCTCCCTCCCAATCCCTCCTTTCAAGCTGTGGCTGCGGCCAGTGCCAACCCACAGCCAGGCTGTAACGGTACCGGAGAACGCGACATGTCATATCTTGGGACAACCGCTCATTGATGTATGTTGGGCAACGCACCACCAACCACAGTGGCCGGCGCGGTGGTGAGGTGAGTGTCCTAAACCTGAGGTTCTTCATGACAATGACATCCTTGACACAGCAGGGAAGCAGGCACGACAGGCCGAGGCAAGGAATATCTTCCGGAATGAAGCATTTCCTCCGGTCCTCCCGATATTCTTGCGCAGCCGTCATCGGCACCGTGGATATCCAGCGAGAATAGCAGCAACCTGATTATCCTCAACGGAGTATCTCATGTATATAGAGTGTCCTCGCGACCCTACGTGCTCGACACTGCTCAACCATGTGCGGCTTGGACACTACTACCTGGCTGCTCACCGGGTGCGTACACCTCTTCGTCGTGAGCATCGACACCTTGTGACCGCCTTCCCTCCACTCGATCCAGTGCCAACCGAGGGATCGGCCTAGAGCTCACCAGGCAGCTGCTCACCGTCCCGACCAACATCGTAGTCGCGACATGCCGAAACCCTGATGGCGCAACTGAGCTTCATGCACTGAAGGACACCGCGAAGGGCACGCTGCACATCGCACCGATCGATGTCTCCTCTGAGGCCTCGATCAGGAGCTCTCTCTCGCTTGTCCAGGCTGCGCTCGGGGAGAACGGTGCTCTCGACATCCTTTACAACAATGCTGCCATCGTAAGTACCCTCTACTCTTCCTGGGCTGATCCTTGGGTGGGCATGAGGCTGACCGCCGGCTAGAACGAAGGAAACGATCTGGCGTCGAACACCGAGACTGAGACACTTATGCGCACGATGCAAGTGAACGTCCTCGGGCCAATGCTCCTCTCGCAGGTTTGCCTCCCGCTGCTCGAGAAGGGTAAGAAGACTATTGTAAACGTGTCGAGTGGGTTGGCGAGCATCGGGCTGGACCTCGGGGACAAGTGCACGTCGTACAGCATAAGCAAGGCTGCATTGAACATGCTTGTAAGCAGCTTGTACCCGTGTCATTGGAACCTTAAGTTAACCGGCATGCCGTTGCAGACCTACAAGCAGAAGGCGGAGCGTCCAGACTTCACCATAGTCGTTATTGACCCAGGATGGGTCAAAACTGGTAAACCGCTCCGTTTAACCCGAACCACGAGCCATGCCATGCTGACCCAACACGATAGCCTTGGGTGGCGAAGGCGCGCAGCTTGAACCCGAGTTTAGTGTATCGCACATCATCAAGCTGGTCACATCGCTGAGCAACGACGACAGCGGGAAGTTCTTCCGCTATGACGGCAGCACTATCCCCTGGTGAACGAACGACAGCAAGCATCCTTTCGTTGTGTACAGCAGCATCTAGAATCACAATACACTTGTAATTCGTAGCCATCGATACAGCTCAGAATACAACCAGCCGTGATGATACAACCACCCTCAAGACTTCATGCAGACTCCTCTAGCGTCATCTCGTCGAAATCTTCCAGTAGCTCGTCCAGCTTCACGTCCGGGAAATCTGCCTCCTCCTCCCCGTCCGTCTCCTCTGCCCCAACCACAGTCGGAGGGTGCTCTGGCGTAGCTGCCTGTTCGTCCACGTCCATGTCGAACTGGCCCTGCCCCTTCCGCCTCGTCTTGCCCCCCGCCATCCCCGAACCCGCCCCTGGCTTCTGCGCGCGATAAAGGTTAACAGCACCGCGCATCTCCTCGTCCTCCTCCAAGTCGCGCAAGAACAGCTCGTAGTCCTCCTCGACCTTGCGCTGGTCGCGCCCGCCCATGCGGCCCACAACCCCGCGCCCCGCGCCCGTCTCGCCTTCCTCACCCGCCTCCTTCGCGATGCTCCGCAGGCGCCACGCGCGGGGCCGGTTCTTCTTGCGGCGGTTCGGGTACGCCTTCTTCACGAGCACAACGTCCGGCACGCGGTGCGCGGGCAGCGCCGCGAAGTCGTCCGAGTTAAAGTTCGCGTGCGTCAGGAAGTAGCCCATCGCGCTATCGCCGGGCTGTAGGATCCCGCCCAGGTGCGTCCTCGTGTGGAAGATCTGGTCGCCGACCCCACCGCCGCCATCGTGGTCCATCGCGTCGTCGTCCGCGCCTCCACCCAAGGCGTGAGAGCGGAACGCGCCGGAGAGCGCGACTTGTGCGTCGGCGAGCACCCACTTGCCGCGCGTCGCGCCCGAGGGCTCTACGTCGAGGATGGTGAAGTCGACGAGGTCCGTGAGGGACGCGAGCGCGTCGAACGGCGTGCGCCAGTAGATGGGCGCGGTGATTTCGGTCGTCTGGAGTGTCGCGGGGTCCATGAGATGCAACGAGTTCCCGACGCGTACGCAGACAGTGAGGGGAGAGATGTTGGCGAGCGATCGTGCGAGCTTGGGTGGCACGCAAACGAGGTCATCCTTGCAGATCGGGGCAATCTCGACCGAGAACGTGTACTTAAAGTTGGCAGTGTTAGAGTGCGTGTCTGCGGAGAGCAGCTGCTCAGATGATTTTGACCTGGAGCATGCAGGCATGGCTTGAGCATGCGCACATCGCGAGTGTCAGGAGGGGGGACGGAGAGGGGACATACCGGATGGGCACAACCCCAGTGAGGAACTCGACCATCTTTTGGGCATGGCTGCGCGAACTGTAAAAGAAGTCAAGGCCATCGCGCACCTCCTTGACTGAGATAGTGTCCTTCTGTGCTCCGTGCTTGAGGATGAGCTGCTCGAGGAAGAGAAAAGTCCGCTTGTGGGGGACCTTCTGTCGGACCTGGACGAGGGCCTTCCAGGTGTTCTTTGCGGCGAGCTTTGTGCAATCTGGGCACTGGCCGTGCTGGACAAGGTATTCGATCTCAAATACCTGTTCGAGGATCGTCGCGGTGAGGACCTCTTTTTGGATGGTGAGTGATACGCGGAGGCGTTTGGAGTGGGGCTCTGTCCAGATGAAGTGGGCTTCTGTGAGGCGGACTTTGTTGAGACCCTTGAGCTTCTTGAGACAGATGGCGAGGAGCTCTTGGGATTCGGGGCGAGCGATAGTCCAGCTTGAGGGCGGAGAGAGGAAACGCTCGCAATTACGGCAGAAGGAAACGGAGGCTGGGAACTTGAGTTAGTATCGATCGACACAAGTTAGAAAGCTACGGTCTGTCAAGCAGCAACACTTGCAGCGCTGTTGAGCGGAGAAAATGGGTCTGGGATGGGATGGAATAAAGATGGAGGGATGTACCTTGTTTTGGGATACCTTCGGTGATATCTACGGTATTCCTCAGACATGCGACACAGAGATTCGCGGAATTCGGGACGATGGGAGTTCCACAATCGGCGCAAAGGACACGGTGAACTGCAGGCGCGGGGACAAACTCCATCGTCAACTTGAGTGATCCGCTGGCCAGAGGTACGGCGATCCAAGTGATAGGGACAGGTTTTCCTCCCTCCTTGGTCAGGGCAGAATTAACGGAGAGAAAGGCAAGAAGTATTGGGCGGCAGGGAGAGAAGGAGGAGGTTGGTAAGACGGTGGCCACTGGCGAGAGACTCGGAGCGGGAGAGCGACTCGCGACTCGGACTCGGGGACTGTGAGCGGCAGCCGGGCCGGAGCGACGGTGAGCAAATTTGTTTAACCTCGTTCCGCAGCCACTGGCAACTTGAAGGGCTTGTCTGGCAGCTGCCGACGGTTAACTGAAATACTGACCAGTGACCGGTGACCGGTGACCGGTGACCTCTCGCGTCGACCAAAGCGTCGTCTGGACTGTGGACCATGCAACCAGGAATGCTTGCAGCGTTGAATGGCGCGCTCCATTTGTCCTTCGCGACAAACTCGAAGCATCCCAGTCCGCTCAATTGACCGTCTCCCCCCCAGCCTGAGCCATTAATATTGGCCAAAATGGTCTCGAGCATCGTGGCAGATCCGTTCCCAGACTCCCCGAAATCTTCTGTTGGTTCGCGCGTGTTGCGGATGCGGAACACCGTGTATGAGGCTGAGCAGATTTACCTGGCAAGTGACCGTACACATTCAGACTGTCCGTGATCATCTTAACGTCAACTTTTGTCAGTCGATCCACCCTGCACTTTACGCAAATGGTCCTTGTCCACGACCTGAGGACCTAGGCTTCAGCTGGCCTCAGCTCTTGTCTATCATCGAAGCAACGAGCGACACGCCCAGCTATTTTCCGTCGGCAGAACACGTCGGCAATCCCAACCTTGTGGTCGTCATGCGCTCACTGGCAGCGTTTCCTGTCATGAACCAATCGGTTCTTCTCCTCGTCTTCAGCATATCCTGGCCCTGTGACACACTTCTGTTGTACGTGTTCACAGCGCACCCGCCCCGATGCGGTTGGGGATGGCTAAAGGCCGTCCCCAAAAGTCGAGGTGCTATCCTCGTATAAATTCCTTGATCTCTTCGAGACATGGGGAACCTCGTCAATCTCCACCAAAATGCTGCAGTCCAGCGATTCTTGCGCTACGTCCGAGGCTACTCGTTCTACTCAAACGCCAGAGCCTAACCCCCCTTTTGTTCCAATCCCACATGACGATTCCATCAAGGAGAAATCTTTGCAGATTCCCCTTGCGACGGCCAGTCCTCCTCAAAAGTCTTCTGTCAGAGCGATCCAGGATACGACTAGCTTCAGCCTTCCTTGCCCTTTTCACTCTTGGCTGGGGTGACGGAGGTACATCTTATCCTTCTCCGCTGAGCAACCCCGACTGACCCGTGGAATCCAGTCACTGGGACTCTACTGCCTTGTCGGTGTTTTCCCCACGCTGACCTCACATGTACGCCTACTCACCCTGGCGTTACCAGATTTTGAACGTGACTTCAACCTCAGTTTCATGACGTCCTCCCTCCTATGGGTAACTAGTGCATCAGGGTCGGCCGTTTCCTTTATTACTAGTATCTTTGATTAAATAATTCGCCTTTCTTTCTCAGATACGCGCTAGGGACCATCTCGGTAGAATTCATAACACGTTTCCTTGGACGAGGCCGCTTCTCTGAAAGCAAAATTCCTTCGCTGTTCTCCTTCCCTTCGATCCTGACAACGAAGCCGCACTGCGAAGAAGAAACGGTCTCCATAGTGGGCTTTTCTGTTTCTCGTTGCAGGTTTTTCACGATGGTATTAGCAAGCGTCTTGCATTCAATGTTTTTCGTTATCATGGGATGCCGGCTCGGTTTTCCCAGTATGTTGGTCGCATACGCTATTTCGGCGTTTTCAAGATCGTTCATTCTGGGTGCGTCCTCAACTCAACCCCAAGATGTAGATGAAAATTAACTTAACATGTGTCTTGCTAGCCACACTGTATGTTTGCCGACTTTCTTTCCACTCCTTCCCTCTTGACTCTTTTCTTCCCAGGAATGTCTACGTATCCTCCACCTCCAAACGAGGACTGGGGTACATGTACGGGTCGTGGGGTATATATAAATCTTTCCTTCCTCTTCGTCATCTCGCTGATACCCTTCCTGTACATCAGCCATTGGTGCATTCGGCGCGCCTCTTGTTTGCCAGAGCATCATCGCCACTGGGATTCGTTGGGCGAACTTCTACTTCGGCTCACTCGTCATCTCCGCTGTAAATATCTCCCTCATCATCTTCGCGTTCCGTCCGACTCGGGGTGAACTCCAGCGCGATGCAGACACTGCTTGGAGTCGCTTACGATCTTCGCCCCCAACACCTGAAGACCTCAGCGCGACCACAACCGCCATATCCCAGCCGGTGCCGTTCCCTGCAAGCAATTCTGCGCCCATGCCGACAAGTGAAAGTAGGGGTCCACGCAGTAAGCTTTCATTGAATTGTATGCGAGTAGAAATCTGACTCGCCTGATGCCTTCAGCTTACTCCGTGGCTCTCAAGAAGCCGAAGCTTTGGTCATCCGCTATTTTCTGCATGTTATATACCGGAAGGTGAGTGATTTTGTCAGCACATGTTTCGGTCATACTGACACGGAGATATGTAGCGAGAGCTCCACGCAAGGATTCGTGAGTGGCACAGTCATGTAAGATCCTTCAGTTGTGTCATTGAAGCATTGCCGCTGTCCAGATCGTCATATACTTGCTGAACCTTCGTGTGCGCTTCCTTCCATACCATTACCTACGGCTACGCACTGATTTCCTATCACATGGTACAGAACGCAGACCCCGACACGGTTGGCTATGTGACGAGCGGCTTCTGGGCTGGGATGGCGATCTCCCGTTTCTTGTGGGGATACCTAGGCAACATGTAAGCAACTTCGACTTGCCTACCCTAGGGGGACATTCGTACATCTTCCCTGAACAGCATCACCTTCCGTCATCGCAAATGCATCGTGCAAGGATGCATGTACGTGGGCTTGTCACCATGACCTATTGTGCAACATGCTAACGTTGTTTGTGTTCTTCTGACATGCGTAGATGTAGGTAACACCATGCTGTAATGGACGACATCTCATTCTCTCCTCTCCACAGTGATCGCAGCCTGCATGCACCTCCTTATCTGGTTCGTCCCCTCGTTCATCGAGAACGCTGTCTCCACCGCAGTCGTCGGGCTAGTGTACGGACCCATATACCCCGCAAACCTTGCCACTACGCGAGACCTACTCCCGACCGAGGTCCACCTGGTGTCCATGGCCGTCGTGTAAGTCGCTGGCTCTCCTCGTTTGTATTTCAATGTTCATTAACTAAAGTGGGTGCTTTGTAATAGTGCCGCGTTCGGTAGCCTCGGGGCTGCTCTTTTCCCGTTCATCACCGGAACACTTTCTACCGTCGTCGGCCCCCGCACTCTCCCTTACATCACCATCTCGCAATGCGTCGCCATGTTTTGCCTTTGGTCACTCTTCCCTTCCAATATTCCTCAGCAGCTCTGACTATGACGTTTTGTCATCGTATTCCTGTTTTGCCTCGTCTGTAGACTGTAGACTTAGAGGCTGTTCCTAATTGTTGTAGAAGTCGTCTCATACGGTGTTTAGAACTTAGAATATATAGACCCCCTGTTGTAGCGTTCTATGTCACAGACCGGTCTATAATGCCGTCTGATTGGCAGCGGATCTGCCGCAATAGACCATTTTCACACAACGCAATGCTTGAAGGATGCTTGGTGGACAATCAGGATACATAGAGTACAATATCGGGATGTGCGATGTCCTATCCTGGGCGACAAAACTACGGAAAGATGCATTACATATCGACTTCCATAAGCTGTGGAGACGTACCAGAAGAGCGGCGGAAAGCACGAGCAGAACAAACGACGGCCGAGAACGTGACGGAACCGAGACAAAGCAAGCCAAGATAGAGTCCTGCCTTCTGTCGGTCAATCAGTCACTGTCAGTGTCCGTTGAAGAACCTGTCTCGTCGCCTTGCCCATCCACATCTGCTAGATGTCGTCAGAACTCCCAGAAAGGGCGAATAGCCGTACGAAGGCATGATATCTTACCGACAAATAGATCCGTTTCGTGCATCCTGATGACTGGCACCGGCGGCGCTGGCGGTCGTGGTGGACTCGGTATCCGTGGTGGTGGAGCTGCCCCACGGCCTTTGCCATTTGCTTGCTTAGATTTGAGCGTCGCAGCGCCGATTGCAGGACTTCGGATGACTGTCGACGCTTGCGTCGATATTGAACGTGCAGGCGACGATAGTCGGGTTCCCGACTCGGGAGATGAGGAGCGTTGTTCTCGATGCAAAGAAGAAACCGTGGATGAAGCTCGCAGTTTCGAGGGCACACGAGAAGCGGTTGGTAGGAGCTGCCCAATAGTGAACTTGGTCAACAGGAGGGCGTGGGGAGGACGGCTCGTGCTTACATTGTTCGAAGGTTCGGGCTCGGGCTTGATGCGAGCTGCAGGAGATGCTACATTACTCGTATCGATAGCTGCGCCTTAACGGTATCGTGGGACGAACTCACCCGCTGTCTTCTGCTTCTTTGTCTTCTTCACGGGGGAAACCGATGGGGAAGCATTCTAGATGGCATTTTCGCAGTAAATACAAGGCCGGAAAGGGCCTTATCAAGCAACAAGGCACATACCCTCTTCCCATTGGTATTGAGTGCCGTGTCTTCTATGCGCAGATATATGTCAACGCGCGTGGTTGAGGGGAACGAAGAGGTCATGACATACCTGACTTCTTCCCTTTCGCTTTCGCTTTGCCCTTTGGCGGAGGCTTTGGCGATCCCTCGTGTCCATCCGCAGCTTCTGACCCGAGACGTGGGGAACCAGCCTTCCCCAACTCGTTTCCAAGCCTGCACGCGGATAGTCGGTACCCATGTGCCGACCGATCAGAGTGAAAATCACGTACTTGGTCTTCACGGACGCATTCCTGGCGGCCCCTCTCCTGTTCCCGATGCCCATACAGTTCGCCAAATGCGGGGCATAACGATTCGACGCAACCTGAGCAGAGGCGCGACCTGAACTCTAAGAGAGCCGCCGAGAAAGGAGGAACACACGCACCTGTCGCTTGCACTCGAGACACTCGAAGTACACATTCCCGTCCTTCCCATTGACTGGCGTGTTCGCCCCCGTCGCGGATGGGCTGTCGCCAGTCTTCAGGTCCCCAGTTGGAGTAGGTATCCTCGAGCCGCTAGCGTTCGCATTCGTACCCGACGGTCCGGGCACATGCACTGCACATATGTAAGTCGCGTTCAGCAGGGCACCTAAGGAGAGCCCAAAGCAAGCGAACCTGCTCCACATCTGTACGAAGCGCAACACGAGTCAGCGTTGTCCAAGACATAAACGCACAGCACACACCTGGTATGACAGACGTCGCAGACGGCCCTGGACCTGGCTATCTCCTTGTGTGACTCTTGCACGACGTCCATGAGGATCTCCTCCAGCATGGCCGCGAAGACTGTCGAACTCTGCAGCCCAAAGGAAGTGGTTAGAATATGTCGGGCGGACAGGCGCGGACCCTGAGAGTGGGAGGAGGGGCACTCACGAGCTCGGCGACGGCCTCATCGCGCTCTCGCTTGGGCATTGCTCCACCGGTGTTCTAGATGGTCATGTACAGGGTTGAACGGCGGGGAGACAGGCGTCGGTGCCGCGTGGGAAGGGCGGGATGGGGAGCGGGACGCGGCGGACAGTGGCGGCGGAGGACACGGTTGCGGCGCGTCCCAGTCGGTGTGACCCGATCGACCAGACGCGTCTTCCACACGTGGACGCCACGCGACCTGCACCGCTGCTAAACCTTGTTTCCGCCATATCTCCGGCTGCGGCGCCACTTCATTTCATCTCCCTCCCGTGCCTGAGCCTCACCGACAGCAGCTGTAGAGATCGTGAGGGGGATGTCTAAGTCTAGTCATTACGCGTTATAACAGTCGTCAGGCGGGCACATGAGCGAAATCGTGAGCGAAGACGGATCTCATCATATAGCAGGCCCCAAGTAACGGGCCTCTGGAGGTAAACTAAGGTATTTGGGGAACTTGCATCTGCATCTGCCATTCAATCCACCACACCCTCATCCAACCCAACCACGCATCCAGCACGCAATACCTACTACTTATTATCTACCTTGTCAAACGAGAGATGGTGAAAACGCCAAGAATAACAGCAGCCAACGCCCCGATGCTAGCCGGCAAGAGCAAATCCTTCGGGATGCCCATGACCACCTCGGGCTGCATAGGTGCGAGTGGTTGAGCGTATGGCGGAGGAGGAGGATACGGACTGGGCGCGGGCGCGGGGGCAGGGGCGGCAGTGGGTTCCCCGACAGAGGACGGCACGGTGAAGCCAAGCTTCTCGAACTCCTTCGCTTCCAGTGCAGCTGCGGCCGCGACTGCTTCAGCCTGCTTCGCGCTCTTCTCCGCCATAACATCGGCCCATCCTTTGCCGCCCGTGATGAATAGAACAACCCGGTCAGCCTTCGTCGACCGCGCAATTGTCACGGCGTCGGTGACGTCGGTGTCCGAGGTGATAAGGACGACATCGCCGTCGGCGTCCGTGTACGAGAGCGTGAAATCAGTGGGGTCCGGAGGAGGCTCGTTCGAGGCGTCACTCCTGTAATCCGTGAAGAAGGGATCGGTGGCAAGTTTGTTACTGACGATGTCGCGGAGCGTCGCTATGTTGTCGTTCCGTGCCTGGAAACGATGCGTACGACCACTGGGTGTGCGGAACTTGAAGACATAGGTACCGTCGTCCACAGGAAGAGGAGGTGCAGGTGGGGCGACAATAGAAGGGATATCCTGTTTGCTGTAACGCCCCAGAGCGGACTCTTGATCATCGTCAACAACAGAGGCAGAGTCGTTGGGGTGGACCTCAGAATGCGGAGACTGCATCAGTTGGGACATACTGCGCGAGAACTTTCGTGAGTGCGTGACGCTCTCCCCATTATAGTGCGACCCAGAGACCATCGACTCCGTGTCCTCGTTTCCAAGAGACTCGAAGAAACGACCCCACATAGGGCCGCCTTCCGCTTCGTTCTCATTGGTGTCCGCGGTCACCGCGTTCATCTATTATTTGCGTTGATAAACGAAACTTTCAAGCATAGCGCAATGAAATGCGTACCTGCTCGAGCGTCGCATATGTCAGCTTGAGAACGTCAACAATAGCAACTAGGCGGCCGTCCTCCTCAACAACGGGCAAATTGAGGTAGTGGCCAACTAATACCCTGTCAGTGAATTAAATATAAATGATTACAGGCGCACGCACCGTGCATTTTCTTCAGCGAATCGTGAATGGTCATGGTCGGAGGCGCGGTGTCCGGGTGAGGAGTCATCACTCGGACGACGCTACACCTCGTCGCGTCCAAGCCCGCGGCAATGACGCGGAGGACGACATCCTTGCTGGTAAAGATGCCCGCGATCTTCGCCGTGGCCTGGCCAGGCGCCGCCGGCTCCATCACACACACGGCTGTAGTCCGCCGCTCCTTCATGAGCTTCGCGACCTCGCGCACGGTTGTCTTCGGGCCAACAGTCGCGGGCTGGGTGCGCGAGTCCATGACCGTGGTGAGGTCTGGAAGCGCGGTCTTCTCGCGGAGAGCCTCGACGTATGAGAGCATGGCAGCTGCTTGCGGGTTGGTACCCAGACCCGACCCGAGCTCGGACTGGACCCCCGCGAGGGCGTGGTAGAGCTTTTCCGACGCCGAGGAGCTACGCTCGACCTTGTCCAGGGCCTCGTGAAACACCTTCGTGATATCGAGCAGACCGACGACATTGCCCTCTTCGTTACAGACGGGCTGAAGACGGGTCCGCGTTAGTTGGTCTACTGCTGCACTGCAGAACTGGGTCTTCACTTACCAGGTGCCTGAAGTGTCTCTGCACCATCAGCTGGAGTGCCTCTGTAGCACTGGTCGTGTCCCGGGTGACCATTGGGTTCCTGGTCATGATCGTGCTGACTTGGGTTGTATGCGGGTCCAATCCCTCAGCAGTGACCTGTCGCGCCATTCAATACTAATATCTGACCCCCCAAGGAAAAGGTCAACGTACCCTGTAAGCTAAATCCTTAGCAGTGAAGATACCGCTAAGGCCCTCATCCTCGTCCACGACGAGCACACAGTCCGTCCGCTTCGCCGCGCACAACTGACTCGCTTCCGAGACGGTGATATTCTCCGGGACAGTCAACGCGGGGCTCGGCTTGAGAGCTGCGACGGTGCCCTTCTGAACATTGGTCTTCTCTCTGCGGCGGCGGCGCTCGCTCTGGGGTTGCTGCTGGTTCGTGGTCGAGATGGTGCGCTTGCGTGCAAGCTCCCCCTCAATCTTCTTCCGGATGGCCTGCACGTAAAGATTATCAGTAAAAGTGGGCAAACGTGACGGGAGCCGACGACGCAAGGTCGTGTTTGCAGGTTTGGTGGGCGAAGAGGAGACGCGCTCCGAAGGCGAGGACGTGAGTGTTGCAGACATGGTGTAGTTCGTACACGTGTATCCCCTCCTCGCTGAAAACACAGGACCTTTGGCATATCACAACCTCCCACAGGGTCCGCGGAGATGGAAGTGCCACGAACCAAATTGTACAGATGACACGTACCTCATCCCTCTTGCTCTGCTTCTTCCGAGTCTCGGACATGGACCCAGAGAGCGTCGACATAGACGAAGACGGCTGGTAGCGAGACGGAAGAGGAGAGGCGGAGCGGTCTGGAGGGAAAGGAACGGGAGAGGTAGCACGAGGAGCGCCTGCGCTACGGTTGTAGGAGGGGGATGGGACAGGGATTCGTGACATCGACCAAGCAGGACGTTTTCAACAACGGCAGCCTGCCCCATCTCCCCGTTTCAATCGGGCGTCTCTTATCCCCTGTTTGGCCCGAACGCCTCCCATTGGCCATCCCCGCAGCATGTGCACGGCATTAATGTCGGCAGGTTCAGAACCGACGCTAGCACACTTGAAACACTGCTTTCAGAACACTATGCGCTTGCGCACACTCCCTTCGACGTGTGTAGGGAACTGCATAGTCATGGACGTCCATCATGTACGTCATTTCAAACGGTGCATATGGCCACGCTATGACGTATCCTTACGAAACTACGAAGCCCAACGGGAGCAAGTTAAATCGCGAATTCGAAGGGCTAGACTGCTCAACGGAAAAATAGTTCATCTACACTCTCCTTAGCTTTACCTTAGCAACCACCTCACGTTTCCTAGTTCAGGCAGCGAGGACCACACTTTGGAATTCAATACGGCGTCTCGACTCTCGAACGCCAATGAATGCTTTCAAGAGCGCCGGATCCCCAGGATACTTGCAGGATACCAAAATCTTCAAAAGCGATGAGAGGCATCATGGGAGAGCAGTCCAGTACTCACCACAGCAGTTGCCGATGGTGTGTAGATTGTCAACAGACTTGACGTGACCATACTGGTATGTACGATCGGGCAGACAGTGAGTAGCGCTATGCAGCGAGGAAATATCAAACAACCACAATGCCTAACCACATCAGACCACCCTCAGCGCAATGAGCGCATGACGTCACGACAGTGGGAAATGCTGAAAAGAATCAATCCGGACAATTATATGGGACGTGAAATATAGACAACATAAATTGCAAGTTAATCTATCATCCTACCGAATCCACTAGTGTTCGAGCAGAACTCAAGACAGGCCGTCGAAAGGAAATCATACTAGTTACATAGCTCACTGACGGCGTGCACCAGCACCCGTCCCGGCAGCACCCGCGCCGTTCCCGTTCTGAGCGGCACCGTTGTTATTGAGGGTGGACCCCACCCACCTGCCGGTGATGCCCGCAAATTGGGTGTACACCTGCGCAAGGACGGGGGGCCTGCCGGGCCCGGTCACGAAAGTAGTGATCTTGCCGTGGACGTAGGCGACCGCCTCACGCGTGAACTTGGACTGGTACCAGCGCTGGCGAAGGAAGTGCGCGTAGATGACAGGGGCGACGAGAGCAAGGCGCCAAGTCAGCGCGCCGATGGTGACGCGCGCCATGATCAGGAGCTCAGTGAAGGCGACAGCCCTCATGGCGTTGTCGTAGTTGGCTATGAAGGTTATGAGATACCCACCCTTAGCAGGAGAAAGCGGAACGACGAACCCTTGACCCAGGCCTGAAGCTTCTTCGCAAGGGGATGAGGAGTAGGAGCGGCACCCTGCTGCGCAGGAGGACCAGGAGGAAGGAATTGGGGCATCAAGGTCGTGCGCGTGAAGGTGAGAGCATGGAAGAGAGAGAAAATGGCGTAGGGGACGAGTGCGACTAGCCACTGACATTTAGCAGACCCGATGTGATGTAATCAGTTCGCCACGTACATGTTACAGGGCGCGTCGACCACCAGAAGAACGCAAGCAGGAAGTATTGGATATTCTGGAGATGACCGGTCAAATCAACACAGGCTTGTAGGAAGTATATTAAACACACCTCATCCAGCAGAGCGCGCCGTATCCAGGCAGCATTAGGTTGGGGTACCTATGTCACCTTTAGGCGGTCTAGTCGGTATGCAGTTTCATCGCAGACACGTACCCCTAGCGATTTTCTAGGACCAAACAATCAATTCCCTGTGTTCCCAAGCCGGCGCGATAGATAAAACATTGACTTACTGGCACACAATGGCATAGCTAACGAGCGCCCCCGTGAAACTCGCTGCACCCCAAACCACCTCAATACTTCCCCTGAAGACCAAGAAGCGAGAGATACGCACCTCTGTACCAGAACGAAGAGATAGATGTGAACATCACCTTCGCGAGGAAAAATCGAAGGGAGCATATGAGGAGGAGGAAGTGGCCTGCGGCCCACAGGTAGTGCTGTTTCGGGGCCATTCCGTTCAGAATTTGGATCTAATGCCTCCAGAAGTATATATAGGGGTGTACTGACCTGCGTCGTGGCCATTGCGCTCTTGAGGGTTGTCGTACGAGGGCGAAAATATGTGGGGACGGACGGGACGTGGACAAGTGACACAGAACACCGCGCGGTGACGCACACGAGGTTCAGCTTTAGGGCCGGCGCGCGATGCTGGTTGGAGCGCCCATGACCCCACTGCACTTAGCTGCACACTGCACTTATCGAACGGCTGGCCCATCCCGCACCCTACCCACGTTGGCGGGATTCCGTCGCCAGTGTTAGCGGCCATCGCAACGTTGCTGGTCATGCCTGGTCATTTACAACATGAAGCATGGAACCGATACGCATGTAATCTACGCGGAGGTACTACGTACATGGCACTCAAAACAACAGCAGTCAGAGGACTCGGGAAGAAAGGGTTCAGAGCAGCATGGATCCCGCGAGGGAGGCGAGAGCCCCGAAGTAGTGTCATCTACTCCATTGCATTCCTTCGGCCTTCTGCTTTTTACGCTCCATGCCTTTCCGATACACCTCCTTCTCGGCCCTCTTCCGACCTAGCGTTTCCTCCCGCTTCGATCTCGACTGGTCGCGCATGTTTCTCCTCGAGTTTTGCCCCTCTTCTTGCGCCGCATCCTCGTCGCCCGACTCCTTGTCCACCGCGTCGATCTCCTGCCAGTCCTCTTCGTCGTACCCATCCCGCTTCCGCTTCTTCTCAGGCTTTCCGGTGCCGGCGACGTTGAGGCTTACGCGGGGCGGAACGGTGAGACCGAACGACCTGCCGACCTTGGTGAGGTCGAGCTGGTTGACGTCAAAGATCTTTTTATGCGAGTACGAGGCGTACGCCTGGAGATAAGACCGATAGCCCTCTTTGGCGGACTGCCAGAGGTGGTAATTCTTTTGCAAAAGCGTCTCAAGCTGACCCTATGATTAGTAATCTGGATCAGGATGCGTAACTGCGCGCACACCTGTGATTGAATGTTGCTGATCTTGTTCGCAGGGAAGGTATACTCGTTCAGAGGAACTTTCGCCTCCTTGAGATACCGAAGGAAGCCGAGCTCGCTTGGAAGGAGGAACATGAGACTCTTGCCAGCATTGCCCGCACGAGCTGTCCGCCCAACTCGATGGATGTAGTCTCGAGGGTCATCTGGTGGGTCATATTGGATGATCCAGTCTACACGAGGGATGTCGAGCCCTCGCGCTGCGACATTTGTGCACAGAAGGATGCCGGTCTCCGCGTTACGGAACTCCATAAAGGTCGCTGTCCGCTTCTGTTGCTTTTGGTTACCCTGTGTATGATTTGTCAGTGCGTGTTTCAAAATGAGTGTCAAGAGGAGAAAACATACGTGAAGGTCAAGTACTGGTACATCAATGTAATTGAGAAGTTCGGCATGGTACTTTACAGATCTACAGCTCGAAAAGAATACAATCATCTTTTTCTTGATATTCTTCTTGAGGAACGTGTAAAGGAGGAGGAATCGACGATCGGATGGGCAAACAACATAGCCTTGAGTCAACGTCGAGACAGTGCTCGTGTTCTCGGTCTTGTCAACGTCAATGAGAATGGGTCCAGGGCGAAGCGATATCCGTGCGAGGTCGGAGACTTTGTTCGTCTGTGTTGCGGAAAACAGCATAGACTGGCGACCCTCTGCGGCGTGTAGTCAGCGACGCAATTGCATAGCGACCATAGGAACGCGTACCGCTGGGAAGAATAGAAATGATTTTCTTCATCTGCTCCTCGAAGCCGACTTCCAATATCCGGTCTGCTTCGTCGATTACAAGGCTCTTGAGATTCCGGAAAACAAATCCCTTGGTGCCCTGGATGCAACCGGATGGATACTCCTCCGAAACTCGTAGCGACTGGACGAGACATACCTCCAAATGGTCGATCAGCCGACCCGGCGTTGCAATCAGCAGATTTACGCCCTTCTGCAGCTTTACCTCCTCCCCTTTCCTGTTCGCACCGCCCATGAGGATACCAAATGTTTGTGAATGGAATTGCATGAGCTCCCTGGCGACATCGAATATCTGTAGCGCTAGCTCTCGTGTGGGGGAAATGATGATGACCCCGGTACCTGCAGATGGGAAGCCACGACTGTCAGCCCATAATTGTATGAGATACTGGCATCATGCAAAAGTGAAGGCGTACCATTACGAGGCCTGAACTTCAGTCGGTGCAACATTTCCACAGCGGGAATGAGGAAGGCGAGAGTTTTCCCGGACCCTGTCCTTGCAGCACCTAGGACGTCCTTCCCAGCAAGAAGTGGAGGTATCGAGTGCTCTTGAACAGCAGTCATGGTCTCAAACTTCATTTCCTTGATGGCTCTCATGGTGGGCTCCGAGAGGTCAAGTTCTGAGAAAGGTTTGCGAGATGGCGCGCCTGCAGGAGCCATGGGTGCAGTTGAATCGTCGGAAACCATTGGAACGTCGTCGGTAAGGCCGGCGGTTGGGAAAGATGACGGCCTAGGCGGGATACCAGGGAGGAAAGCGCAAGAGCCTCAGCCTGAAGCCTGAGTGAAATGAAAGTAGAAGAGGCGCCGCTCGGCAAAAAGTGGTGAGGTGACCCACTGAGGACGCTCGGCAAACGCCGCCCCAGCATGTCTTCTCTCTCTTCGTCTCAAAGTGGTCCGCACATCTCTCTCCTCTTTCGTCCCGCACTGGTCTAACAAGTCCCAGTAATCTTCGCCATCTCTCTGGCTACCTCGCTCAGTGCGGGATTTGCCTTGGGAGCATGGTCTACTTACAGGGAGAGAAATGCGGCAGGACCGACTCCACCCCCTGCGACGATGCCAGACCAATCGAAGCATGTCCACGAAGATAGCGAGGGCGAGGACGAGGAGCTGGCCGATGGGGACCTTTCCGCGGTAAAGCCCGGTTTCTTGGAGCCGTGCAAGATGGTGTGTATGCCGCCGATACCAAGAAGAGGCCTTGCCCTCATGATGAATAGGTATTGGTGGTACGAACCGATCTTGGGATGAGTACCGGGAAGATCGCCGCTCAGTAAGTAGTATCTCACATGGGCTATACCTTGTATCTCACCCGGATTTTGAAGGTGTGGGTAAGTACCGTGGCTCGTTAGTATGGACCCTCGTTCTCAGGCACTGGCAAGGCATGCAACCCTCGCTTGTTATAAGGCACTTCAGAAAACGAACCCTGCTGTGAGCTTTCTGGATTTAGAACGACTTTTTCCTCTAATGACCTTTTGAGCAGTTATTGAAGCACTGGGAACGGACTGGGTGAGCGGTCTAACATGCGGCTGGTGCTAGCATGGTATATTGACGTAACACCTAGTCAAGCAAAGATCGCACTAAAAGCTGGCTCGGAAGACGAGCTTCTAGAGCTAGAAGCGATAGCCAAGAGCTTGAATCTAGCGGCTCGTTCTATCCTCGATGCGTCAGTCATCGTGTCTTGTACTTCATTTATGAAGCTCATTCTCGAGTCCCAGTGGACGAACGCAAATCGCGGCAGGCTCCCGCACTGTACTTGGTATTGGTCCAGGTACGTGGATTGATGTCTATGCTCAACTCCAAGTGTATAACATTTCCCTATAACAGGTCCCGTAGAACTCGTCAACAAGGTGACAGCGAAGCTACGGTTACTGTGATCGTGCCCCGTGTGTTGTCTCCGTCTGACCTCTGCTGGCCTCCTTGGATGACTCGTTCTAGACCGCCTCGCGTCACTATAGCAATAGAATTCATTCGCCAGATGTCTGTTCGAGTCCGGAGTGAAGAGTCTCGAAGATTCCTGCCTGGGCGTCCGGTATAGGGCTATTGATCGCCTAGACGCCGGGATGTGGCTACTTAGTACTTAGAGGGCGCGGGCGCAATCGAGGAGCTCTTGTGGAGTTCTCATCACTATTTCTATGCGCGACCTCAGGAATCTTCTCCCACCTCAGTCTCTACCCACATAAGCTAGACTACCATGGCCAGCCTCGCACTCGTTCGTGCCTACCAACAATCCTTTGCATCTCACCCCTATTTCACGCTCGCAGTCACCAACGGCGCACTGAACGCCTTCGGGGACGCTGTCGCTCAGGTTACACAGAAGCTGGTTCGTATCTCGGTGCTTTCGCTTACCCGAGGTGATGTGAATCTTACCCCTCGTTCTTTCCAGACTGATCCAGACAACGGCCGGCGGAAGCGACAATATGATTTATTGCGAACACTGCGCTTCTTCGCGTTCGGGTTTGGCATGGGTGAGTTTGCGTGTCCTGTCATGCACGAGCTACATGTTAAGGCAGCCGTACGGCAGGCCCACTCATCGGTCGCTGGAACTTCTTCCTCGAGCGCAACCTTCCTTTGCGGCCCATAAGGCGGGACAACCGCAGCAACAGGGTCAGCTTCCGTGCACTTGCGCGTCGTGTCGGCGCTGACCAGCTCCTCATGTGAGTTCTTATCTTCCGCCACGTTAATCCGCCTGCGCATGCTAATACATGAGAAAGGGCGCCCATCGGCGTACGTTTTCAGTCTAGTTCGCCCAGCTCAACCCTACTAATGAGTTATATAGCTGACATTGTTCATCGGTTCAATGGGGCTTATGGAGGGTCGTGACATGAAGCACGTCCAACAACGGTTCAGCGACATGTATAAACCAGCCCTGCTTGCTAACTGGCGGGTCTGGCCTCTCGCGCAGGTATGTGCCTCTTGTGGCCTGGTTTCACGCGACATTGACGGTCGTTTCCTTTTGCAGCTGATTAACTTCAGATACATGCCGCTGCCATATCGTGTCCCCTTCCAGTCCACCTGTGGTGTATTTTGGACATTGTACCTGTCGCTTTTGAATGCAAAGTATGTTTAGTGTGTTTTGCCACGAACATGTTACTAACATGGTCTAAAGGGAATCGGAGGCGCAAAACGAGAAAGACCGCCTGGAACGGACCGTCAGCTCGGAATGAAGATTCACATGGGACAATTTTCCGTCGTCTCACGGACCAGTTGTAGCCAGGTGGTATTCACGGTGCTGGCCATGCATGGACTTTATCGACGTTCTTTGAACCATTGTAGCTTTAGCAGCATACCTTCAACTCCCCGGACAACACATAAGCACCTACATTATCTGCTGTACATAGAGATTATTCTTAGCACACATGCTTAATGACTGTAGAAAATCATTCACTTGCCGTACTTTCTGGCTCTTCTTATGAGCGAGTTCCTTGAGAGTTAAGCGCTTGTACGATGGACAAAGTTCAACGTTGTCAGGAACTGTGGAAGCGGATTATGCAAGGTATGTGGCATAGAAGCCACTGTCTGTTAATTCTACAGATATGATACTTTTGAAGCATATTACATCCTAGAACAGTAACTACGTGGCTCCGTACTTCGGTTTGAAGTATGCCGGGGGAAGCTTCGCGAGGACGTCTACGAGCGGCCGCTCAACGACGACCAACTCCCCAGGCGCGACAAAGTCGACAAACAACAGCGGCCGATAATGCGTCACAAGCTTGAAGTTGCGCTGCTGCACCTCCTGTTGCCCCTCCACGCTGACCTCGACCTGTCCGTTCGCGTTAGCCTCCGGGGCCTTCCGCTTGCCCCGTCTCCGCTTCTCGAAGCCGCCGTAACCAATACGCTCAGTGAGCATGACCTTGCATATCCACGTCGCGCCCCAGAATAGCGCGGTCTTGGGTGGGAGTGGCGAGCCCTCCCCGTCCGCGCCTCCACCGTCGACGCGCGAACCAGGGTCAAATGTCACGCCCAGTACGGGGTCGTGCAGGTGCCTGAAGCGTTGCGGCACGCCGTTGACGAGCGAGCGGGCCCAGCGCGGGAACTGGCGTGCCTCTACGTCGTATATCTCCAGCCGGTTGTCTGCGAAGCCGAGGACGAGGGTGCTGGGCGCGGAGGGGTCGAAAGACAGAGCGTGGACGGGTTGCGGGAACGTCGGAAGCGTGCCGTGGTGCTGAATAGTGTCGAGGTTGAAGACGTATGTGCGCCTGAGGTCGTCGGAAGTCGCGAGCCATTGCCCATCAGAGCTGACGGCAATGCGAGTCACAGTGGTGTGGACCAATGTTGACTCTTCAGCGTCATCGCTGTCTTCGCCAAAAGAGTCTGCATCGTCCGCTGCAGGTGTTTCCTCGTTGTCCGAACCCATCTCGACGACATCGCCATTCATAGCCGCAGGTGCCTGTCGACCTTTGACCAGACGACCTTTGACGAAACTGTCTCGGACTCGGTGCTGCTCAAATTTGCGTAGGACATGCGGGACGTTATCTTCTGAACCAAGATCGATGATGACGACTACCGCGGAACTAGACGTAGCGAGAACAAGCTTGGAAGAATCCGGGGTGAAAGTGAGGGAAGACGCGCCGGTGAAAGCTTCGCTGAGCGAACTCTGGAGGGTGGCTGAGAAATCTCGCATTCGCCTAGGCTTGAGGTCGCCGTTTTGCTATTGGAATTGGAACTGTGAGAACGAACAGCTAGTATACACATGACCATACTGCTCACCTCCTCTAAGAGCTGGAATAGTTTTGTTTCGTACCAATCTGAAACGGCTATCCATTTGCCGTCATCTGAAATCGCGCCTGTCACTAGGTTTGTATTTACGTTCAACTCCATGTCCAACACGCGTTCCCAACCGCGGTCTTGTCCACGTTCCAGGTCCAGATCAAGACCATCTCCTCGAGGTTTTCTCTTCCCAACCCGCCACACCGTCACGCTTGCATCCTTTGTACAGAGGACAAGCCTTGATTTTCTTGCCAAGTGCACCGCTGACGCACTAGCAGCGCCGCTGGAATACGCTAGCCGTCGGTGGTATGCATCTTCAAACGTCGCCTGTGTGCTGGTCGAGAGTGGGTTCATAACCTTCCCAGAAAGCGTCGCTGTTGGGAGGGCTGCGGGTGTTACAACTACCGACATGTCGAGACCACCGGAAACGAGGACTGGGGCGATGTCTGTGGGGAATTGTCGTTGGTGAGAGGGAGGAAGTGGGGTATGCGGAGGCCATATAGCCAGTGCGCGAACGTCATGTGAATGCAATCGACGAGAGCAGGACTGGACCCATCTGCCTGTGGCGCGGGCGAAAAGAGGGGAGGGGCTCGTGGAGGAGTGGGAAGTCTTGACGTAGGAATATTGGGCGACCTTCTGGTCAACACCAGAGGTATATACGACCGTGCCATCCTAGCAACTCGTTCAGGACGTTACAACCTTACGATTATAAACAAGTTACTACTCACTGGTCCAACGATTAAGCAGAGGACGTCTGCGGCGTGTCCTTGGAAGCTCTGCAATTGAGTGCAAGTAATGGAGTCCCAGAACTTGACGGTACCCATGGAGTCACCGGACACAATCGTGCCATCACTGATAGAGAATACATGTGAGCGAGGTTTTGTACCAGAAAATTCAACGATAAAGGCGTACCCTAATACACCTACTGCCCAGACCAGGGTACGCTCGCCACGAATCTTGTCAGTCCCCATCCGCTCGAGAGCACGACCGGTCAAAAAGTCCCATTTTCGCAGACTGCTATCGGAGCATCCAGTAACCAGCCAAGAATCTGACCAGTCGTCGTCGTCGTCGTCAGAATCTGCATTTGCAGTTTGGGCTTTTGTCTGTCGGGGAGTGGGAGGACCCCAGGCAATGCTGAGGATCCGACTCTTGACCCTATCCAGGCGGCGTAGGTGGTTGAGCTCGTCGTAAAGCAATGACACAAGACGGACGGCGCCGTCTTCACAGCCGAGAGCGAGGATAGTAGAGGCAGGATTAGATGAGAGGGACCAGATGGGTCCTCCTTGCGAAGGAAGTGTACGCTGCAAGGAACATGAGCGTATGCTATATTTACACATCGGAATATAACACACCTTTATGCAACCCTTCTCCATATCCCATTCAACCAGCTCGTTACCTCCTGCCGCGCTAAACAGCCTCAGGTTCGACCATGAAGGTACCTCCTCCTCGGAAGCTCGCCTCGGGGAGCGAAAGGTGAGCGCCAGAGACTCGACTTTTGAAGGGTAAGGCCCGGACAGGGTCTAAAAAGAAAAGGTCCCTCACTCAGTCCTCCCTCGGTGTTTCCCCCATGTCCAAGGTATGGACGAAGACACACCTTGCGAACAACCCAGGCTTGTGGCGCTTGACTGCGAGGACTTGAGCCAGTCCATTCGCAAAGTTCGATGTTCCCACTGGCACGTCCGACAACTAATGGACCGAAGCCGGGGAATCCCTGATTTTTGGCAGTCCTCTTGCCTTTGACTGAGGGGAGGGGGAGAGGAGGGAAAGCGAGAGCCGTGACCGCGGAAGGCGCAAAGTCGACGAACCGGCACCGGTGTACTGCGAGTGTCGAGGGCGTCTCAGCCATAGCGACGACGCGTTCTCCCCTCGAAAGCAAAGACCAAGAAGCGGACTCGGCAAGCAAAGTGTGTCGAGAGTGCACAGAACGCGAGCGATTGGAGAGTGGGCCCCGGACTCGATCGCGGCAGCACCAGTCAGTGTCACTGTCAGTGTCACGCGCAAACTTTTCCTTTTCCCAATCGGGAAGGGGGTCATGACGCGCTCGACAGCGTCTCGCGTCGCTCGTCCAGCGGCCACCTCAGCCCCAGACAGCACTCACACTCCGCTGTCTTGCTTCTCCTCATTCGCCTTTATTTCCTGTTACTCTCTGGATATTCCTTCTAATTCACCAAAATGTCTTTCCTGGGCCGCAACTCCACACCCGGCGCTGGTGGTGTCAACCAGGAGCGTGTCGACATGGCTACCCAAGAGTGAGTTCACTCCACCTCTTTCCAAACATAACGGCATCTTCTGACATCTTGATATCAGGCTGGACATGATCACCGATATCTTCAACCGTCTAGTCTCGTCAGTGCTTCGCGATTGACGCGTCCAGCAACCCCGTGGACAGAACCCCGTGGACGCGTGTAAACTAACCTCGCCTTCTCTTCTAGGTCATGTCACGCAAAGTGCATCAGCACACGATACGCAGAGGGCGACCTGAACAAGGGCGAGAGCGTCTGCATAGACCGCTGCGTCGCGAAGTTTTTTGAGGTCAACAAGAAGGTCGGGGAGAAGCTACAGGCCGTTGGTGCCGCGGCGGGAGGCGCCGGGCCCGGCGCATTCACTTCGCTATGAAGACCGCCGACTATCGCTACACCACCACCTGGCACTCGCCACCTAGACGCCGGATATTGCAAGTCGGTCCCCTCCAACCATACTCGAGTTTCATGCTGTATCTGTATCATCGCTTAATGCATCACACGACGCGCAGAACCAACTGCCCACTCCGCAGAAACTGGTGGAATACGCATCAACCACAGCACGCACATGCCCACTATCTATTATCCAAGAGGGAAAAAAACAAGATGGAGAGGTTGAAGGAGAACATTAGTTCCCGTAAGTGGGGAAGCAATCTGCCAGACTCTTGCTGTGCTTGTTTTGCGCATGCTCCTCGAGGCTGTTAAGGAGAGCATGGTGAGGGGTGATTCATGCAAGCGCCGCCAGTCATCACTCACGCGGGGCCACGGGTGGTCAGGAGCTGGAGGACGCGGTCAGGGCGCAGATGCCGCAGATTGACAGATGGAGAAACTTACGAAGGCTTGCCTGCAAACGGTGCAGACGATGTTCATCGCAGCCTGGTTGGTCTTGGACTGGCTCTTCGCGGTGTTTGCAGCCTTGCCGGCGTTCCTCTCCCTCTTCTGCTGAGCCTTCGCGCCCTGCGAATGCAAGGGGAGCCAAGCGGTCAGAGAGATCGGTGGAGACCCGCAAGACACATACGTTGCCCATAGTGAATGTGATTAATCCGATGGAGTGTGGAGGAGAGGATGTGAGGGGGAGGGGGACGAGAAGGTAAAGAGGCTCTGGAGGAGGCCCGAGGGCAGGTGGGGGAGGACGAGGAGAGGATTGTCGAAGCCGTCGGACGCGACAAAACTCTCTGGCCCGGCCGCACAAGGAGACGAGCGAGAGCGAGGCAGAGGTCCGGCACGTGGGATTGGAAGATAACTTTATTTTATCTGACGCGAGCCTGGTCTGAGCGTCTCGCGAGTCGCAGGTGGGCGAGTGGCTGCTGACTCTAGATCTCCCAGATTCGCTCAACATGACCAATCCGGTAGAAACAATATTTTAAACTGAGAGTCGCGCCAAAGCGAGTGCTCGGGCTATGTTGCATCCCACCCGCTCTCTCTTTCGTCTCCCACTGGTCCCCCAACTCACTTTTCGTCTCCAATCCGCAACGTGTCCCAGGAGGATCCAAGCAATGGCCACTGCACACTTGGACGCTGCACGTGCGCAAATCGCCGAGCAAGTCAAGTTCGACATCTTAACCGCGACGCAGGAAGATGTGGGTGTCCGTTTGGTGCCAGCCTCTTTCCTACCGTTAAACCTCGATCACTGGATACCAGGATAACAAGAAAGGTTTCGTGGCGATCACCAGGGCTTTCATCTGTAAGGCATCCCCTTCCAAACCGCTCGACGAATGCTAACCTCTTCATTTCGTCCAGCCGATACCATTACAGGTTAGCCACATCCCGATCGCTTGTGCTGTCGTGCCTCTTATGGTAGTTGTATTCGACAGTGCCGACGCCAGAGATGTTCGTCTACGCTGCTAAGGCGTCCCTTGGCGACGATGTATACCACGAGCCCTCAACAATTGCCCTAGAGACTCATGTTGCAAATATTACCGGCAAAGAGGCCGCCCTCTTTGTCCCCTCTGGAACCATGTCCAACCAGGTCGCCTTGAGGACTCATCTCCAGCAGCCTCCTTACGCTGTTCTCTGCGACCACCGCTCGCATATCGTTCGGTAAGTGTATCTAGGCTGTTGAGGATAAGCTCATGCTGACGAAGCATCTAGTTACGAGGCAGGTGGGCTTGCATTCCACTCCGGCGCCCACGCGCAGATGGTCATCCCTTCAAATGGTATGACTAGGAGTACCCGGTAATCTGGCGACGCTCTCACCGTCGTGTTGCAGGCCACCATCTCACTCTTGAAGACGTACAAGATAACGTTGTGCTCGGGCAGGAGATACACAGGTGAGCTTTATGTTCCAAATGCAGGGCTAACACAGACTGACCGGTGTGAAGTGCTCCCACAGCTATCATCTCGTTAGAGAACACCCTGAACGGCACCATTCTCCCCCAGGACGAGATCGTTCGGATCTCCGAGTTCGCGCACGCCAACAATATCAAGTTGCACCTCGACGGCGCTCGTATCTGGCACGTCGCCGCTGAGACGGGCACTCCACTCAATGAGCTCCTTGCCCCCTTTGACACCGTCAGCCTGTGCTTCAGCAAGGGTCTTGGTAAGCTCCGGGACTATAAGATTCACTTCTATCCATCCAATCACCGACACTGTTCTCAGGTGCCCCCATTGGCTCATGCCTTGTCGGACCGAAGGATTTTATCAAGAAGGCTCGCTGGTTCCGAAAGCTTTTTGGTGGGGGCATGCGCCAGACGGGCTTCATGGCTGCGTCCGCCGCTTATGCGCTCACTCACAACTTCTCCCTGCTCCCTGGCGTGCACGATCTCACGCGCAAGCTCGAGAGCGGCCTGCAGGAGATCGGCGTCGAGATCACGAGTGCCGCCGAGACGTGCATGGTACGTTGACTCACCCCCCCTGCCCATTCCCTGCCAGAGTCTACCTCCACCTCCGCCGCTCGATGGCTTTGCTAACTGAAAGTTTTGGCGTTCTATCTGCCCTTTTCCTGACAGGTCTTCTTCGATCCCTCCCCCATTGGCGTGACCTATGAGGAGATCATTGAACGGGCCAGTCAACTTCCCGAGCCCATTTCCGTCGGCGGGTCTCGGCTCGTGGTCCATATCCAGACCTCGCCGCAGGCTGTGGAGGACCTCCTGGGCGTGATCCGGAAGCTCGCGGAAGAGAAGAAGGCCGCTGGGTTTGTCGCTCCCGAGAGGACGGTGTACCCGAACGGCCGACCGTACAGCAGCGTCTATGTGAAGAGGCGGCGTGTTCAGTAGATAGAATCGCGGAAGTCTCTATCGAGAATGGATAGGGGGGCAGCGTCTGGGCCGTGGGCGGTGAAGTAAGGCACTGAGACTCAGAGGATTGAGTTCGTGTGTGCTGTATCGAGCCCTTTCATACCCGTGTGGCCATGCTGTGCGCTGTGTTCCAAACCGTGTAGATTGGTACCGTGCCAAAGATGTATACCACATAGGCAATGTGCCACCCCACACAACCCACCCCCACCCCGCGTGAACCCGGCGGGCTGCGCGTTAGCCCTTCCCAACGTAACGCTGCTTTTCGTACTCTTTCCACAGAGCCTTCATCGTCGCTTTCCCTCCAGCATCGAGGGCAGACACCATCATGGCATCCCGGTTGTGCTCCCCAAGCATCTCGCACAGGGCGAAAAGCCCGGGTTGAAGCTCCTTCCGGATGCCCAAGGGCACGACGCACAGCGGGTCATTCGCCGCATTCACGTACGCGGTCAGCACGTATGCCGCGTGCTTCGAGAACGGCCTCACCAGGGACTCGGGCTTCTGCGTGTCGGATGCGGCGCCATGTACCCGGACGAGGGTCTTCGTAGTCAGGGTCGTGAGCAGCCGGGCAAGAGCCTTGCTCTCCTGACTGGACAGCGGCCCGGACGGGGAGATCCACCGCGGGAGCGTGTCCATAACCAGGCGCGTCTGCTTCCCACCGAGTTGGGGGCGGACGCTACGGAGGCACGCAACGAGCTGCCGGAGCACGAAACCGAGATGAGGGAGGGTATTCAGGACGAGATCCCGGCGGAGACGAACGAGCGCGCTGAGGACGTTAACGACACCGTGGAAGATCGTCGTGTCGGATGCTGCATCGTGTGTAGATGATCTTGAGAGAAGTGCTCTTAGAATCGACCAGAGGCTGGAAAGGTCGATCGTTCGCATCGAAGCGGGCTATCGCGAAAGTCAGATGAGCCAGGCACGAAAGCAATGAAGAGGACCAACTCTATCGCTGCATTGACGAACAACGAAATCAACGACTTCCCTGCGGAGAACAGGAGTTGTGGTGAAGTCCTCATCGTCCGCAAAGAGGTTCAAACATTTGGTCGTGTGGGCTTGACATATTTTCGCGGTGCCTTCGCAGCTTATCAACGGCTGGCCACCTCACTTCATCCAAAAGTGACGGCGACACTCACCTTCTGGCGCTTCTCGCAGAAGGATTGATGAAAGCCGGATCAGATTGGCGACGTCCTGAGTCGATAGCCCTGTTTGCAATGGAAGCCCATCGTAGACAAGATTCAAAAGGGAGAAGAAAGACTCCGTAGGAAGCGTCTTGCAATCGATAATGAGTCGGGACTCTAGATCACTTATACCTGCGGAGATGTTTTCAGCACCGAGAGGGTATCTGCCAGTATCATACGACGGAACTGACCATCTCGACCACCCACACGGAGCAGTGCCAAATATGCAACTGTCAAATATTCGACGCGTTCTCGGGCCTCCTCAGAGGACGAACTCTGAACTTCGCCAAGCAAGATGGAAAGCACGACCGGTCCTAGAGCGATGATGTCCCGCTTATTGCCGACTGGCGAAAGCAACTTCCGCGACAGTTGCATGCCGATATTCGGAATCTCTGAGTCTGGGGATGTAATATAAGGTTTGTAATCGATCGGCGATCTCGGAATGGGGACAGACCGTCAATACCCAACCATCGGCCGAGTATTCGAAGATGGGCCCAGACGTCCAACACGTTGTAGTCCAGTGGCAATTCACGATCGTCGGAGTCCGGAGACAACAACGGGAGACTGAAGCGAAGCATGCTCTTCTCCAGATCACGTAGTGAATCCACACACGACGTAGAAAAGCTAGCTGGGCGTTAGTCTTGAGTGGTATAGCCGAAATGCAAGGATTTACTCAGAAGGAGCGGTGTTTTGAACGAGGGCGTCGATGAGAAGAAGAGATGGCCGGCGACTAATGTCAGGGTTTACGGCGTCATAGGATCGTGTGTAACGACGGGTAAGGTCAATGACCGGGTCAGCTTCGCCCTTCTTGGCTAGCCGAACAAGGTATCTGGTCGAACGTAAGCAGTCGCAAAACACGAGATTACGACGCGACGTACCCCTGGTACACGTCCACCAAACCTATGGTGGTCGCATTGATGTCCTTTCTGACGTCAATTTCCGCCTCCTTGACAGCACCTTGTTCCAGGAGGTAGTTCAGGAACTCCTTTGAAACCTGCGTGAGACGTCAGCAACGGGGCATCTGTCAGCAACACATGAGCATACAACGTTCTCGACCATGCCGAGGTGGGCTACAGTCCGACGCAGGACTTCGCGGACGATTACTAAGTTGCCTTCGGACAACTGACTCCGAGAATAGCGCAATGTCAGATACACCACGATATCTGCAACATAACCTCGTTTGAGAAACTCAATGTGGAGTGTCCGAGGAAGGTACGCCGGTGGTGTGAGGAGGAGGATACCATATGCGGACGCAATATGGACAACAGTGTGGACCGCTGGACGCGGAGGGTCGGCCGTCAAATGAGATAAAAGGTTTGAGATGTCGAATTCTGTCAAGGGGGCGGTTTGCTTGATCAACTTCGTGATGAAGGCCTCTACCGGACCAGACCATGGTGAGACAATTTCGCGACTAGTACGAGGTTGGGATGGAGAACCTACCACGCAGGCGGAGCAATTCCCAAAACTGCGCGTCGTGCAGCATTCTGGATAGAATGAACTGCACGCTCAGGCTAAACGGTGGTCGTGAGTCATGAGACTCCTGCTTCGCGTCTACGAGAGTCGAGGCCAGCCTTTCCAGTTGCTTCGAGGTTGCATGTGCACTGCAGGTTTCCGTTACGAAACCGGACTAGTTAATTCCAGGAAACTTACCTGAACTCAGGTAACCATCTGTCCACCAGTAAATGTAGGACTGCCACCCCACCACCGGCGTGCGCGTCCAGAGCATGGGATTTACCGCTCCAGGTCGTATTCTGGCACGAGAGGTGTGTTTCCAGGTAGTCAAGTAGTTTATCAAAGACTGCCTCTGGGTGTAAACAACCAATGGTGCACTGGTGTAGCAACGTCCGAAGCTGCAAGCGGAGTGAGAATGCTACGCGCGCTTGAAAACCACTGAGCATACCATTTCCACGACGACTTCCGGCATTACGCAGGCGGACGACACGCACTTTAACATACCCGAAAGTAGTTCATCTCCGAGTAGAAGTTCTTGGTGAAATGCGGATGCGCGAGCGAGACCGTAGTGCAGACGCAAGGCCCCTGTCACGACAAACTGCCAGGACTGCGAACCTGACCGATCGATATTCTCAAGTCCGAGCCCCAGAGCGCGAGTCGCGACAGAAGCATAAACCTCCCGGACCGACCTCTCCGCCTCCGCACGGATGCCGTCCGTGAGGCTATGTAACGGTAGAGAGCGTAGAACGACCACCATGGTGCGCGCGATTAGTGCGAACGAGATGGCGTGGTACTCCGCGTCCGAGTGGTCGGTCGATGGTGATGCTGCGCTTTTCCTCCGTTTCTTCCTCGGGCCGTCACCTCGATCGGCGGACTGCCCCGCATCACGCTCTACAAAGCGCTCGTATGCATTCCTGAGGCTCCGCGAGACATCGGAGATGGTTTCCAGGACCTGTCCAGGTGTAAGGAAGTTATGGACGGCTCTTGCAAGTTCGTCGAGGAAGGGCAAGCTGGTCAGGGGGCTTGAGGAACCTACCCGATAGGCAGCAAGAGGGCCATCGGGAATGCGCTCGAGATGCGGAACCGAGAACGCCTCAGAAACGTGTACAATAGCCGAGGGCACGTCCCTGGCCTTGGAGTCGTACTCCAGGAGCAGCCGGACATACTGGAAGGCAGACGAGATCGAGTTGGGGATCTAGAGAGGCACACCTTAATGAACGACGTGTGAAAACAGTCTGAAATGGTAGTACTCACAACCAGGAGTCTGGAGTATACAACATTGAAGGAGGCTGACATGAGATCATGGTCGATCCGGGCGAGTGCTGCAAGCACCTTCACGGCACAGTCAGTGGACGCAGCGTGTTGTTCTGATGGCATATATGAATTGAGCGTGAAGTGAATACAGACAATGTATGTACGAACCATCCCAAGCAGTAGCAAGTGCCTCCACAGCCAAGTCACCGTCTCGACGTAGAAGCGTCCTAGCCTCGTTGTCATTTGACTTGAACAGGCCCTCCCTTTCGACAACCTCAAGCAGAGAAACACGACACTGCCATGATGCATCATCCGTGGTTGTTCGAATCAGTGCATTACACGTTGCATAGAAGGCCATGGCCGCAGTCTGCGCTTGATCGGTGACATGGCCCGAGGTCTGACTGGAGCCTTGGCCAAAGAGGGTGCCCTTGTGGCGTTTGAGGTTCCGAACGTAAGACGCGAATAAGCGAGGCAAAGAACGGAGCACGACAGCCGGAGAGTCCTTCAACGTGTTCTCGAGTGCGTCCGAGAGCACCGAGTCGGGCTTATTGTCCGCTGTCTGCTTCACAATCTCCAACCCAAACATAGTTTCAATGCCGGCATCGTAGACGTCGGAGACGATAGGCGGAACGTCGCCGTCAGATGGCACGAGGTGGACCCAGCGCGAAAGGTGCTTCTTGAGAAACAACGTGTAGAGTTGCTAAGCATACGGTTTGGTCAGCCAAATACCCCGTTTTGCAGAAGTCACACCCGCGTTCCGCACCTTTCGTTTTGAGGCCGAGGCCGCCAAAGATGTCCGGTACGAGGCGACCATACTCGATGGGGCTCGGAAATCGTCCAAGGCCTGCAAAGTGCCCCATGACCTAGTGGAGGCGAAGACAACAGGCGAGACGCTCAAGTGGACGACAGCACCCAAACACTCGAGCAAGGTTTCGGGGCTGAACTTGGGAACTGCCAAAGGCCAAAGGATCGAGACACATCTAGCAAATAGTTTGTACTGCGCATGGTCAAATCGATCGCGTTCGGACGCCGACTCAAGGTAGGAGAGGATAATGGGCGCAATAGGTATGCGATTAAGCAGGGGGATCAGCCATGATCTTAATGTACGACTGTGATCGCCTTCGCGCGCAGTGTTTGAAGGGGTCAGAACGTCAGCGAGTAGCTTCCAGTACCGCGAATCGACTACGGGATTCTCATGCCTGCTGGGCAGGTGAGCGGTTTGATAAACGGGAGCAAACTCGACGACCTCACCTGTCCTTGGACTTGTCCTTGAGCAGACGGGAAAGAAGCCAGTCCACGATGGCCTCGGCCTTGTTGGGTACGTACAGAAGTTGGTTGTCCCATGCCTGCTTGGCAATTTCGACCTTGCAGGGTCCTCCTGCATGTGGGGGATCGGAGGAAGCTTTGAGAGCGCGGATGAAATCTTGGGCGTTTTGCGGACCCAACATGGGTTGCTCCGATCGGTTGGATGCGGGAATAGAAAGGGGAGGATGTGGTCCTTGGGGAGGCCTAGACGAGCCTGTGTGCGAGGGAGCGAGAAGAGAAGGACGGGGGAGGGCAGCGGAGCATGAGGCTGAGAGACCGAGGCGGAGTTGACCGCCAGAGACCGCGACGAGACAGAGAGAAAGTTTAGCGTTGCTTGCCTTTTGCGGCGCGACCGCCGGGCACGTGGCCCCAGGAACACGCCGCGGAGGTTCAAAGCGCTGAATGCCCCCTCGACTTTCGCAGCTGCCCGCGTCTCCCTCCTCTGTCCTCGAGCAAGATGCTCCTTCCCAGGCCGTCCCTCGGGCTATCCGACGGGCTTTCCTCATCCTCTTCTCTGATCTGGCGCTATCTCACATGCTATAAGAGCCCATGCCGAACAATGTCCAAAGCACCCCTCCGACCCATGTTCTCCACCTAGTCTTTCCCCCCGGACAACACCCGCATTCGCTCACAGCCAGTCGTTTTCTGTTTTCTATGATACGGCGTTCAATAACCACCTTTTACAGTACACGACACGAGTCGCGGGATCGCGTCCGGGAAATACTTTACCCCCGAGTCCTATTCCCCCGCCGCCGCGGTGCTCGATCGACTCACGTCGACGTCCTGATTACATATGACCGCCTATCTTTGGTTGGTTTGGTATGAAGCATCCTCGAGGAACTCTCCCAGGCACTGGACCCTCGCTGTGAGCTACGAGGCCCACGATCGGGCCTATGCCACTGTTTACGAGGTTAGTAGACTGCACTTTGTTCGGCTCCCAACAGTCTTATGATCGACAATCCAGGCGACGGCAGATTTCACCGGATTCTATCAATCGCGGGTCATACGGCGAGTACACTTGACAAGCAACCACCCATCCGGCGCATACAGTGGCAAGATCTTGCTCGGCGAGATCAACGATGGCGTTCTCTGTGCTCTTGAGGCTTACAGCGAGACCGCCGCCGACCTCGTAAACAGTCGCAATCACAAGCGCGGCCCTGGCACTCAGAACTGTCATGATTGGGCCACTGCCATTGTCCGTAGTCTTGAGGACGCTATGCTTTTGCCACAGGTGAGCCAGATGACCCCATACGACCTATCAGCACGAGCGACTGAACTTCCGCGTGTAGGGGGCGGTTGCCCGCGTCGAGAAATGTCCGCGCATTGGCTGAGCCAATGGCGCCAGGCTACCTTCAACGCTCTCTTTCATCCGCTATCGGGCTGGACCGCTGTATCCATAATATTTGCCTGGTGCTCTCGATCTTGTCGGCTCATGCTTCCGCATTTGTGGGACAATGTAGTTTTCTCTGGGTTTTATGGTATCGTCATATTGGGTATACCCTAGGGCAAACTGTTGGTACGATCGGCCTACCTTAATACTTCACGTGTATCGTATCGCTCAGATGATGCTCATATACTGTAGGATAAGTATCTCCCATTCCGCTTATTTACCACGTTTTTCCTGGAATCGAGCACCTTGTTCTTAGCTCGCACAGGGCAACCGCCTAGACTAGATGTGCTGCAATTTCCGTGCACTGGCCGCTGCAACTGTACCGCTGAACCATGGAAAACCATCTTTGATCCTGGTCACACCGGCAGTACTTTTGTGACATTTCTCCAATACACGTCATCGAGTCCACCTCGGAGTCTCACGTCTCCCCAGGTGCTGCTGCTCTCAGGTCCCGGGCTCTCAAAGCTGCCCGCATCACGCCTTGCGTTGTCTATGTCTCGTCTCCGGAAAACATACTAGACATCATTATCCGCGTATGCGGACTACTCTCTGACTCCCCCCTTCAACCGCTTGGCGTAGTAGTTCCTGGTATCTGGCAGTCTTTCTGACTCAGCGGCCCCAGCATCCAATCTTTTCTGCTTTCCTATCCAGGCCTAACATCTCTTCACTGCTGTCGTGGCGTATGAGCGGGGATTCAGAGCGGTACGACCTGGAGGCATGCGCAACTCTGCAGCAAGAGGAGTGGGAGGTACTAGAGGTTTGTGAGTCATTTCTCCGCATTCAGTCGGCCGTCTGATCGGGGTTCTGCATACAGTCTATCCACCCCGACTTTCTGTCGACGGGAGCATCTAAGGGTTACATTAGACTCGAAGTACCTGTGGACCTAGCAGAGCCGACTGTGGTCTTAATCCGGGCTGCCTTGGCGGATCACGACCGACTGACTAGCTCAGGAGCAGGTAGCTCAGTAGTCCTCTCGCTCAGCGCCCTCCCTCCGATCCTTCTGGACATCTCTCTACCACGGGCGTATCCGTACGTCCCGCCACAGATACGGACAGTGCATGCCACACACTCTTGGCTACCGCAGGTTGGATCGGAGCTTCGAGATCTCCTCACTGGGAAATGGGAGGCGGGCGAAGGTGTCCTGTACACATGGGTAGAATGGGTACGGTCCGGCGAATTCCTTGACGATCTCCATTTGTTGGAGGCCATAGACGGCCAGCGAACTATTCGGTCTGTGCTCCCCATATTCTGGCATTCATACCAGTCTTAATGACATGCGAGTTCAGCATTTCGCATCCAACGCCGGGTCTTCTCCACCCCATCCTGGAGAATTACAACAAGTCCACTCAGGCGGCGCGTTTTTCCCAGAATTCGTACGAGTGCCAAGTCTGTTTGACATCGATCAAGGGGGCGCGATGCATAATGCTCGAGTGCAAGCATGTATTCTGCAGATCATGTCTGGAAGAATTTTGGAAGCTTTGCATCAAGGAGGGCGATGTGGGGAGGGTGGGGTGCCCAGATCCCGGGTGCGTAAAGGAGCATCGAGAGGCCACTGAAGAGGAGGTCCGGCGTGTGGTCACCGAAGAAGAAGTTCTTAGGTGGAGGTGGTTACGCATGAAGCGAGCCCTCGAGAGAGGTATGACGGCCAGTGGCTATTCCGCATAACCCTGAGTTGACCTTTTCTGTGCGTCTAGACCCAACTTTCATCCATTGCCCTATGGCGCTGTGCCAAACGCCCGTGGCACGCGCACCGAACGTAGAGGAGGGTTCGCCTTGGGAGCGATTGCGGACATGTCCGCAGTGTGGCTATTCATTCTGTGCATACTGTAAACGGACTTGGTAGGTCCATTATCGCCGGGGCCACGATCGATGACAGCTGGAGTATGATCCCACAGGCATGGGCCCGTAGGCGAATGCCCTATTTCCGCCACGAAGGAGATACTAGCGGAGTACATGGGGCTGGAGGACGATTCGCCCAAGCGTCGAGAGATGGAGGCGCGTTATGGACGAATCGCACTGAAGAAGCTGATGGATGAATACGAACGGGAGAAGGACTTCATCGACTGGCTCGAGCGGTGCACGGGGATACCTTGTCCCGGTTGCACCCTTCGTGTCGAGAAACTCTCTGGTTGTAATCATGTGTGTGGAGGCCATTCCAGGCTGCCGAAGTGTCGCTGACGAAGTGCTAGATGACGTGCATCCGATGCGCGACTCACTACTGCTATCGGTGCGGAACGAGACTGGACCGGTACCACCCATACAAGCATTTCTCGACGCCGGGGACGCGGTGCTATATGAAGCTGTTTGATGCTGAGAGCATCGATGACGAATGGCAGCCTGTGGAGGGCTTCGATGCGATATGATGTGTGTGGTGTAGACTAGGGTGGTGGAATGGGCAATGGATGTCATCTCGGAGTCAGCGTGGACGGAGCGAGACTAACGGCGATCGATGGTGGGGAGGGACAGGGGGCGGGGGTGGCCGGCCGCGGCCGTAAAATTTAGAGAGCGGGCGGATGGCGGGCGGGGCCGCGGGCGCCTGGGGCCGAAGGGACGGCGCCGGGGGGAGGGAGGCGTTGTCGCGGATATTTCATCGACGTCGGTCTCGAGCGTCCTCTCCTCTTTCGTCCTCCTATACATTCCTCTCGCTTTTCGTCCTTTATTCTCGACGACGACCAGCCTCCTTCTTTCTTCGAGGCTGCGCGGGGCCCTCTCCTCGGATACCACTTTGTCCATACCCCACATCACCCGCATACCCCCCTGTCTCCCTAACATCCGATCCGCTCTCACTGCTCACTGCTCGCTGTATTACACTCGCATCTATCCGCACACGCTTCAAGGTATCACCAATGGAAATCTACACGACATCTTTCACTTATCCTCGTCGTCTGCGACACGCTCATTCCCCCACCAACTCCCTTGACTTCCCTCGCTCCAACGAGCTCCGCCGCGCTAGCTCCTACTCCGCCATTCAGCAGCCCAATGGTCTCGACCCGCACGGGGGCGCGTCCCCGTCCGACTACGAAGCCCTCCAGAAGCTGGGCATGATGGCCATGAGCCTCCATGGCGTCCACATCTCCTTCACCGCGGCCGACCAGGGGCGCGCGTGGAACTTTCAGGTCTCTGGTGCCTACCCGCAGGTCATGTCAGCGAGGGGTATGCTTCTGAAAGGATGCCCGGTCCAGGTACGTCTCTTCGTCGTCGTCGCCGCCATGTCCCCACCGTTGAGCGGCGTCTCTCCCTGCCAGAATCGGTCGTCCATCAAGGTCGCGCGGTCGGAGATCCTGGACTCGCCCTCTTCGAAGCCCACGCTTAAGCCCGAGGTTCGCCGTCGCCTCGACGACATCGCGTCGCAGACCTACGCCCATATTGCTGTCGTTAACAGCCCGCTGTCGTTGTCTACGCGTACCCTTCCCGATGCTGTTAGCAGCAGTGCCGGATGGACCGGCCTCGAGTCCGAGCGGGTATGCGAGCTCGTCATCACCGGAAATGGGGACTCCGTTGACCTCGCCCGCGTTCGCCTGCTTGTCATGCTGGACGAATTGGTGGGTATACATCATTTTGTGGCGTTCGCGGTCACGCCTAACGTGATGCACAGAGCGGTCTTCACGCCGAGTCGTGCGAAATCGAGAACACGCTCCATGCCATCATCGCTGGCAGAAAGCGGGGTATGCTGCAGACGATCCAAGAGGAGACAGCGACGAATATCTATCTTCCCTCTCCGCTGCAGGGGATCTTGGGCAATGATCTTAACCAGTCTCCGTCGAGCACCTCGTCCAATGGCGCGTTGAACAAGGCCAACATGAACACGATCTTCATCACTGGCGAGTTTTTCGGCGTTCAACGCGCGCGCGACATGCTGTTCCAGATGTCCCTCAGCAAGGTTCGTGTCCCCATGACGGCACCCGGGGTCTGTGCTGAGTGCTAATACTTGATTCACATCATAGGGCAAGCAGCTCGTTTCTAGGGACAGTGCGGTCCTGCCGCGCAAGATGGACTGGATGGTCACCGAACGCGCGGAAGACCTCAAGGCTCTCATGCACGACAACGCAACCTTTATTCAGTTCCCCCCTATCGGTAGTTCTACAAGTTTAATTACGGTGATCGGCGACAACCGAGTCAACGTTCAACGGACCATCAGGTCCATAATGCAACTGGTATGTTTCAACACGTGGATGTTACTATGCGCATCGGATTTTGTTGAACTCTCTTCATCATACAGGCTTGCCAATTCTACGTCGCCTCTTTGTGGCTGCTGCCCGCCCAATTCAATGTTCTTATGCCTCCGACGACCCTGAACCCTTCTCAGGTCTCTGCAATCCTGAAGCAGGTGTCCTACGCTTCTGGGGCCGAGATAGTCTTCAAGGGCATGTGTTTCGAAATGCATGGCTTGGAGCACGAAGTTCGTGCTGCCGTTTCCATGCTCCTTGACCTGGATATCGTCAAGGTATAATCCATACCCGCTTTGCTTCTGTTCTGTCCCTGATCCCATCTTCGACATAGACTTTCCATCACGAGATCCGCTTCCAAATCGAGCTAGCGAACGAGCACCGCGAGTTCATTAGTGGTAAGAAGAATGGGAAGATCAACAAGATCATGCAGACAACGAACGTCAAGATCAAGTTCGAGACGTTCAATGAGCATAACTTCCTTATCGACATCGCGGGAAGCGACGTGGCTGTCTTGCAAGGGCTTACGCTGCTGCAGGAGGAACTACCAGCGGAGATCTCGTTCCACGTCCCCGAGTCGTACCATAAGCGTATCATCGGCGTCGGCGGTCGTAGCATTCAGCGCATCATGAAGAAGTACGGCGTCTACGTTAAGTTCTCCAATGCGGAGGAGTTTGCGGCGATGGGCGGGTATAACGACAACGAGGACAATGTTATTGCTCGTACTCCCGCGAAGAACGCCATGAACCTTGATAACCTTAAGCAGGCTGTTATGGAGCTAGTGAACCCGAAGGTAAGTCTAACTGCGATGTCCGTTCATCTATTGTATTGTCTGACACTGCGTCAAATAGGACAAGGACTACATTAACGAAACGGTCTCTATTCCCAGGCGGTATCACCGCACGCTCCTCGGAGAAAAGAGTATCTTCATCCACGACATCGAGACGAAGACCAACTGCTCTGTTCGTTTCCCCGACAAGGAAACCGCTTCCGATCTCGTCACCATCTTCGGGCCCGAATCCCAGGTCCAGATCGCAGCGACCATGCTCTTCGTGCGTGTATTTCACCCATCTCGTCTTCTTAACGTCGTCTGACACTGTTCTAGGATCACGTTCCGTTTGAAGCTGACATGGCTGTACCGCCGCACCCCGACCTCGCGAGGATATGCTCCTCTCCAGACTTTGCCAGCTTCACTGAACGCGTTAAACGCGACCTGCAGGTTGTCATCTCGGCGAATGTCAAGACAGCCGTCGCGAACGGCTCTATTCCGGAGGTACCTACCGAGTGTTCGTTCAAGTTCAGATGTCAGCGTAGCAACAGCGACTTCCTCGTCACCGCCCGGGAGATGCTCGAGCAATTCCTCATCGAGCATAACGTACACGTCTACCCGTCTGCCACGTCTCGCACCCATCAGCGCGGTGACTCGTTCACGGACGCCTTCCCGCACTTCGACAGTAAAGTCCTTTCGACCGCGAGAACACGTCATCAGAGTACGTCCTCTTCCGGCGTTGTGTCCGCTCTCCGCAGTGCTGACGTATTCTCTAGACTCTGCCGACCTGGGCCGCCCATCGGAGTCCATGATCGACCGCCGGCTGCGTCTCGCCAGCTCGTCGCCCGATGTCAAGGCTTTGTTCAACAACTCTCCGTCATATATCTATCATTTGGAGGAGGAGGATGACTACGAGCAATCGAACTACATGCCCGGCTCTTCGGCGAATGACTATTGGCCACCCATGCCCCCCATCGTAAGTGTCATTTACATTATTGCTTCCCGGTCCGTCGTTGATGGAACTTTCGACAATCAGGGCTCGAACGTCCCCCACCGGACGCATCACACCGCTGAGGACACTTTGAAGCGGGGATCGGATTCGCTGCTCGAGGCGAAGTTGAAAGATCAGCTCTCCAAGCCCCGATCTTTGACCAACCGTGCGCAGTCCCTTGACTTGACATTCTCGCTGAGTCGTATCAGTGAGGCTCCCCGTGGCTCCGGACTGTCACGTCCCGAATCCCCCGATACTTCCGTGACAGGTACTGGGACGAACGGGACGTCGAGCCCGACGTCAGCGACAGCACCGCTCTTCCCTAGTGTCTATGGTCCTCCTGTGGGATCGCGTGGTGTCGTCGGTGGTCCCTCTAGCTCGGGGCTCGGTCACGCCAGAGCACGATCGAGTCTGGGAATCGACGAAGACCCCGTGGATGACGTGTCGCGGGTTATCTCAAACCTTGGCCTGTAAAGTCGCACGACATGCTACGAGAAGGAACGCGCGCTCTAGAAAGAAGCACCTCTGGAGGGTCGTCTCAAAAGCGCTCTTCCCAGTCACGGACTTGGTGTTGCAAGCGCGGGGCTGGGTGTACATAGTCTTTATCTCTTCTATTTGCTCCGCTTGCTTCTCCCGACCTCACTCTCTCCCTGCAGCCGCCCTCGCCCAATCACGGTCTCATTCACATCCACATCTTCGCATCTTGCTTCGCCGTTGACCGCCGCCCTTCGCTAATTCAGGCAATTGCAGAGTTCCGCCCCGCGCGCATTGCTACGTTACTAGCTTCTAGACTTCGAATTCGTTCGTCCGCTCTCTCCGCTCTGTCTTCTCCCTCTTCTCTCCAACACTCTTCGCAGATCTGTCTCTCATCTGTCGTACCCATCTTACTGCTGTGCGTTTGCCACCACATCTGTCGTACTTACTTCCTCTATTCGCATCTGTGTAACATAAAACAGCAGCAGCTAAAAGATGTGTCGATACGATCCTATCCTCTATCCTATCTAGTCAATAGTTAGTAGGGACTGGGGCTGGTCGGCCGTCCAAGTTATTCGTATCATATCAACCGTCAATTGACTGCTCTCGCTCCGTCTTTCGATGCTCGTGTTAGTGGCTCGACCGGACTTCCCAGAAGCTCGAACTCTCTATCAAGCTTCCCTGGGGTCATAAGTAATGGATGCAGGACGACTGTTGAACCATGGAGATTCCTTGTTCGAAGAGGGTATGTAGGCAGTATCAAGAGAAAAAGATACGCAATATTGTATTACATGTCCGCGCAGGAGGCACAACGCGCTCACTAACAATTGGGTTAACGTAGGTTAACGTGCCATCTTGTCGCCGCCCTTCATCTGCCAAAGGTACGCATGCCTGCCTAGAGCACGATCCAAGGTATCTCATACAGCACAAAGTCAAAGTATTCTTGCTCCAAAACGCTCGCGTACTCGCCGCTGAAGTCGTCTCCGGGGCCAGAGCCCCCGTTCTTAGCCTTGGCCCTGTCCGGATTGGAGCGTCGTCCGAGATACGCGAATTGTGACTGCAGCGTCGTTAATGTCCGCTTGGTCGCTTTAGGCTCGGGCTGGGGAATGCAAGTGAGAAGACTTGTATGGCGGCTAGAACGGCACCAGACACGAACCTTGATAAAGTACCCGGTGTAATGCGCGGGCAGACCGTATCTGAGAACACTCTCAACGAATAGTTGGACGACCTTAAGGTGGACGAGAATCTGGAAGGATTCTGAGAAGTTCGTCCTCGACAGCTGCAAAAGTTCCGTCTGTGATAGGAAAAGTTGAGTAGACGTCCGGCGATTCAATATAGTTCAGGGATATACCCAAAGCTCCTTTTCTGTCGTGTCGGCAACTTGGAGTTCGTCTCTTTGTTTTGCGATGGCTTCTTCTGAGAAGGTGAATTCACGGATCATGAACCTGGAAATGTCACAAGAGGACAGTGAAGCTCTTATGAGTGGCCAAAGCACCTAGCACCCGAGTAAAGGCGCACTTGTTGTCGCGGCACTTCTGTGCGAACTCATCGTGTACGCGCTTGAAGATAACCACAGAAAAGAGGCTGAATTCGTCGTCCGACGCGATTGATCTTGCCGAGCCTAGGTCAACTGGATGCTTAGACGTCGTAACCGCAAACCAAACTCACGTTGACGACCGGGGAACAACCATTGACGTAAGGCGTTCATACTTCGTGTTCCAATCTTTGAAAAGGTTCCTACGCATGACTGTCTAAACCTGATGACAACTTGATCAAAAAGGGCACCTACTTCGGTACGGCCACAATTACAGTTTGAAGGTATTCCGAGTCGTTGATGAAGTGTTCCTTGCGTACGATGTCTACAAGGGACCTCACGGACAAATTTCCGCTAAAAAAGCGAGTGGATATGCGCAGAAACGACGAAGAGTGACTACTACGTACGTCTTCTTCCGTTGCATCTGCGTCAATGAGCCTTTCGCGAGGTTGTAGTTGTTGAGCTTGTTCTTCATGACATTGTCAATGGACGTCATTTCCTACCACGGTGTAGTTTCCCTAGTGAGAAGAACGTAAACGCTTAGCTGAGGAGCGCGTACCTTGACCAAGACGTCGATCATCTCCCGAAGGGACCGTTGTGTACCATAACGGCCCTCATTCCATGACCAACCGCGAAGTAGATACGAATCGACGGGTTGCTCGTTGACGAGTATGTGCTGCGACAGCTTGGTTGGGTCGTTATTGAGGAGGTTGCGGAGGGTGTCTACTGTCTTGGCGACAGTAGCCGTGAAGAAGGTGTCCTGCTTTGGAAGCTCCTCAGAGAGAGCAACTAAAGACTCGAGGGTTCCTGTCTTTATGCAGACGAATGAGTTCTACGGCTCTCATTCTAAGGATTTGGGGAATAATTGACCTTAAACGACGGGATGGAGAGTTGTGCGAGGTTGGACGGGAGAACGGACTTGGAAGTCCCGGTGAGTTTGGTGGTCAGCTCGTGGTGGAGACCTTCAGTATCGCCATTGTCAGGGACAGAGATGAGCCAAGTACTCTGGTCGGACGGCATCCCGCACGATGATATGCAGCCAGTTGTAAAGCGAAGCGAAGGCAATGGCGGGGATGGCAAGAACGGCTGAGCGACTCGGGGCTCGTTGCCCTCAGGCTCGGGTGTAGGCCCAATGCGGAAAGGAGGAGTCCCAAGGTTAGGGTTTGTGATAGTGAACCTCGGCCGAGTCCATCGTGATTCGTGACCTCTGCCTTCATGTACGCTCAAGTGTTTGGAAGACGGAACATCTCCTCTGCAAGCCGCGGTCTGAGAGGCTACGGCACCATGTTTGGCGACCACTGTCCTCTGGTCGTTACTTCCGCTCAGCTGCACAACCTCAAGAATGACTCCAGCGTGCAAGAGCGGGACCTGGTTGTTCTTGACGCGTCGTGGCACATGCCCAACTCTCCCCGCAAGGCTGACGAGGAGTATCGTGCGAGACATATACCCTCTTCAAGATTCCTCGACATCGATCGTGTTGCATCTCCTCACCCACTGAACCTAGCACACATGATGCCCCACCCCCACGCATTTGCTAAGGCATGCTGTAAGGATATGGCAATTCCCTGACCGCCATGTACCCGTATCTGATTTGCTTCCCAGCGGAGCTCGGTATTGCCCCCTCGACACATGTTGTCATGTAAGTCTCTGCTGGCGGAAGTCTGTTTGAAAGCACCACCGTCTGAAGTTTTCCTTGTCAGTTATGACTCGCAAGGAGTCTTCTCGTCACCGAGGGCACTCTACATGTTCCGTACTTTTGGCCATCACAGGTCGAGCATCCTGGACGGAGGCCTTCCGGGCTGGTTATCCCACGGCGGTACCACTCAGCACGAGCAGCAGAAATTCATGCACGCGAAATATGCTACGCCTACATTGGATGGGAAGGCAGTCAAGGGTCAGAATACTTGCACTGATGGCTGACCTTACGATCGAGGTTGACGTTGTGATAGATTATAAACACATGGTGAAAAATGCAAAACTCGACCCAGCCGAAAATGCCGAGGCATACTACGTCCTCGATGCCCGTTCCAAGGGTCGGTGAGTTAGTCTACGTGCTGGTATACTCATGCGTGATGGAACTCAACGCAGAACATCGTAGTTTCCTTGGGTCAGACCCCGAACCGCGTCCAGGCCTTTCCTCTGGACATATACCCTACTCCATCTCTCTCCCATTCACCGCGTTCCTTGAAACCCACAATATTCCAGATGACGTGGCCTCCAGTATCGAGGGCAATCTTTCCCTAACGTATACCCGCTTGCGGTCGACACAAGGCATCATCATTGCACTCGAGGAAGCGCTTGGCCCTCAACGTGCCAAAGAAGTTCTCGACGGGAAGCGTCAAGTTGTGGCCAGCTGTGGAAGCGGTATGACGGCCGGCGTCATCTGGCTAGGACTCAAGATGCTCGGTCTAGATAGTGTTGGCATTTACGACGAGGTGTGTTCTTTGTGGGGACTAGTTATTTAACTTAGCTGACGATCTGGCCAGTCGTGGACCGGGTATGCGATGCGTCCGGCAAGCGAGATCGTAAAAGGAGAGTAGTGTATCTCCCAAATGTTAGTCTACATCTTTGGGGCCCCTTCACGCTGCTTGTGAGTCAAAGGCTGCCGATTGGTTACCTGATCCTCTTAGAGCCATCTACGCACACCCTGCCGCCGGCGTCATCCAATCAAGTATGCGTATACATTTAGTTGTACAATGGTTGATACAGGGCTATGTCTCGATTCTCAATATAATATGCAAAGGTTCCGCAGTGAACCGCACCGAGAACAGCCTCGAAGGCTCCCAGAACCAGATAGCCACACCCTCTCCCGTCCCACGGTCTAATCATTGCGATTATCCAGCATTGCTAGGAATGGAGGCATCTGTCTCCGAGGAGCCGGCTTATTTGCATAGGCTGGTCGCCCCCAATACCGGACCTCGGCGCGCTGCTGCTTTCCTCGACGAAGCCGCGTGACTTTCCACCTGTAAGTGCAAAGGTCTGTACATGTGATGAAGCGATATCCGGTGTATGACATACCCCTCGAACAGGAAGATGTTGTACCCCTTTGTCGCGGCATCCTGCAGGAGGGTCTTTCTCGCAAACGCCACAGCCCCCCGCAGATTTGTGACCTTCTTCAGCTCGAAGACGTAGACACCACTCATCGTTGCGTCGTATACGTTAACTATATCGAGAGCTGTTTCCGTAATCGGCGCAGCGCATGAGTATACGCAGCGCTGCGGGTGTACATGGAGGCAAAATACCTGCTTGTTCCTCTTCCGTGAACATCGGAACGGCATCGACGGACTGCTGCTCGACGACCTCCCAAGGTTGGACTTTCCGGTGGAACAGCTTCATTATCCTATGCGGGGCGGGGTATGTGGTAAGGCGAGGTCGAGAGAGGGCGAGAGGCTGGAGAACGCGAGGCGGACCCCACTGGCAAACGCGAGGACGAACTTAGGCGAAGTAGGTACAGCCACAAGCGGTAGTAGGCGCGCTTCGGCAGATAAGGTCAATGAAACCCTTGGCGCAACGAAGGCCGTGGTTCGTCGAAATTGGTCGTCTCGGGAGCGGGGATGCGGAGCAGATGCAGAGTTGGAGAAAGGAGTGAATAGGGCAAGTTCTATATCCCAAGAGATGGGGCGCCGGCAGTTTTGCTCAGCAGCTATTGCGTGTCGATCGTAAGCCCATTACGCAGTACGTGCGCGGCGTGCGGCTGTCCATGTACGGGCCCCTTACGCGCGTCCTTGCGGCGGCCTGTTTCACACCGGATGTCAGTTACCGGGCGCGAAAGCAGGACGGTCAAAGCGGAAGGCGTTAGGCACGTAGCGGCCCAGAACAAGCTGACTCGTCGGGATGATCGAAGGCACGTCCGTCATCCTGGTCTGTCATCGGGCCGCACTGCGAGCAGACAAGGATGTCCGGGGCCGTGCGTAAAAACAGACATGGTGGTGGACTATTTAGACTTGCTACGGGAGAGACGATGAGGCAGGGTAGTGGCAGGGTATGGTTTCGATTGCGCACCCGTGGCCGACTCGGAGCGTCGGTCGCGCTGGCGGCATATCCCGTGCTGGCAAGTCTCCACAATCACATGCTCCAGGACGGAGGTCGGATGTTGTCGGATACTCCGCGCCGCGCCGCGCGGAAGTATACTACTTACTTATTGGAAGAGGCTCTGCTTAAATCTGCCCTGTCTTTGGCCTCGGCACCGACTTGTTTCGGAGCCTGCATAAGAGTGAGTCCTATGTGGGCTACTGTGTACTTATCCTGTACGGCGCATAGGCTGAAGTTGTCGCGTTTTTGATCTAGACCAGCCAGAACATAAGATTTCCAGTGTAGTTCCCCCCATAGGGCGTATGTAGTGTAGACGTAGAACGCTTAACGACTCCGCCCTTTTAGCGACTGACTCGGCGCTCTAAAGCGCGTTTTCGCGGGTTCGGCTTCCCAGGGGCGCTTATTCCTCAGGTGGCTCGTCCCCCTCCCCCCGTCGCCGCTTTGCCCACTGAGGCCTTCGATATCGAGCAAATACCTGGTTTGCAGCATCACAGGGACTTTTTCCGAGTCTCCTGGCCTTCCCCAACATCGGGGAGAGTTCTCAGCGTCGGCGGGCCGGATACTTGCGCCGTCTGGGCCTGTAGATCGCTTGACACAAAATCAGGCGCTTTCTCGATTACCCTCGCAAGCGTTCGGTTACCCCCTTAAGTGTTCTACGTAGATTCCATGGTGTGTAGAACTATACTGGAAATCTAACGTTAAAAAGTCCCTGTGATGCTGCAAACCAGGTATTTGCTCGATATCGAAGGCCTCAGTGGGCAAAGCGGCGACGGGGGGAGGGGGACGAGCCACCTGAGGAATAAGCGCCCCTGGGAAGCTGAACCCGCGAAAACGCGCTTTAGAGCGCCGAGTCAGTCGCTAAAAGGGCGGAGTCGTTAAGCGTTCTACGTCTACACTACATACGCCCTATGGGGGGAACTACACTGGAAATCTTATGTTCTGGTCTAATCCAGGTTGGACTAAGCAAAGAAAGCGCGTCTAATGAACGGTTGGATAAGCGCGTGGTGGCAGGGGCAGGTTCACGGGGGACGTTCTAATATGAACCGCGCTCGTCCACACTGTCCTTTCTATCTAAACCGGCCTAATCCTGGCCTCCTACTCCGCCTTGCACGACCATTCTGGCTCGGGATGCAATCATTCTCTTACATTTCACCCTCCTGCCGGTCTGCCCCCAAGTTCTAACTCAAACTCGAACGCCGAGCATCTGCTACGACATGGCCTTCACCCCCCTCTCTCGCTCGGATCTCCAAGTTGCCCAGCCTTATAACACTCGGTGTATCGTAGTTGCCTCTCTCGAACCCATGATTTCGGTGAAGTACTGATAAGGTACGTAAACCCGGTCTTTCATTCCTTCCTCTTCTCTTCAACGCAGATGGATGAGGATCGTTGCGATGGAGCTGGAGACTTTTGGGCGGAAGTACTCGTGTCAGCGGCAAGTCGGTACATACTACGTCCCTCTCTTGGTTGATTGTATTGTTAACGCATTCCCATCCGCGTCTTCTTCTCGTCGTTGACACTCCTACCATATGGTCAGACTATCCCAGTCTGGCCTGCCCAACGATGTCCAATCCATTCTTTCTTTTAGTATGGGAGGTACGTGTTACTGGTTCATAGCTATTCCCCTGATCTTAACTCGATACCTAGGATGTTGTACAGAGCGGCTACAACCGTGTATCCGTGACTAGTATGCTCAACATACGGTAATCGGGCAGGCGGCCTGAGGCCGAGTGTCCGGTTGGGGCTGCACATAGCGAGTTAGATCGGGGTGGAATACGTACTAGTATATTGTACTACATATGTTTTATTAGAATAAAATTTGTTTCGGTGCGGCAACAATTGATCGGACGATGGAACGCGTTCTAGGACCGACGACGGGCGTCGAGTAGTGTGCGGCACCGGCGGCCTGACACGGACCGTGCCCAACTCTAATCCAATGTTGCCCGACTCTGGATTTGGCGGCCTGGCCAAACGAAATCAACCCCGTCTACGACCATCTAAACCAGCTCCGGTTTAGATACGGACTACGTGACGCCGTCCAGCCTAATCCGACCCAAGTTAAGACGACGTGAGCATGGCCTGATTTAGTCCTAATTTCATTGTCTTACCGCATCTAAACCAGGTCGGATTCGAACCCCCGCAAACGCAGTGAGTGCTGTAGTCATGGCACACTGACATTTTGACGAAGTCTACTAATACAAGCACAAGAAAAAACCCATACGTATCCATTCATTCAAGTTACGCATTCATCATCGCGGTCATTTCAACATGAACGGCAACTCGTAGGCAAAACATAAACGATGGGTAGAACAATCCCGCGTCTACTCAGAGAAGAGCAGCAATGGCGGCAACGAGACCCGCCAGGCTCGAAACACCGATGGCAGCCTTCGCGACGGCGCTGTTACCAGTGGAAGATGGAGAAGAGCCGGACGCGGATGAGGTACCGGAGCTGGAAGGCGACGTGGCCATGGTAGCGACCGAAGTGGAGACCGGAGTCGCTACCGAGTCGGTCGCATTCTTGCACGTAACGCTAGACGGGATAGTAGCGTTGTCCGAGAGGGTGAGGTCCGCGCACTAGGAAAAAGCCTCGTGAGAACATAGGTCAAAGAATAGAATGCTGACAGAGGTTCATACCTGGTAGAGCTGGCCATCGCCGCCGTCGAAGATGAGTTGGAGCGTGACGTTGGCTCCATCCTTGACACCGCTAACTCCGGAGGAGGCGAGGTCGATGTTAATGCAGAACGCGCCCTCGCCGGTGGTCTGGAAGAATGGAAGGAACTGCTGGAAGTTGCCAGAGCTGTCGCGGAACTGGGTGAAGTTGTCGGGGTTCTGGACGGTAGCAACAATACCACCGACTATTTGTAGAACGTGAGGATGGGGTGACATATAGTGGAATCTAGGATGGACTCACGGGTCCACTTCGGGTGCTCTGAATTCAGAGAAATGATACCCTTGGAGGTGGGGAACGTTGTACGGTTCGAAACGGCATTGGTGTAACCATCTGAATGTAAAGTGAGCCATTAGGGAACGGTACATATGATAGTGGATAGAAAACGTGCGTACCACAGAAAGTGGGCTCCTGGTCTTCGACGAATACACCACGAGGAGCTGGGAACTGGAGCTGGAAGTGGGCCGAGACGGTGGTCAAAAGACCGGCGAGGAGGAAGGTACCAGTGGTGAAGCGCATTTTAGAGTGTAGAAAGGACCTGCGTCAAATTACGATGCAGACAATGGACGTGGAGCAAGGAAAGAGGGAATGAGGGGGCCCGCCTTTAAATGCTTGGTGCCCCCGGATGGACCGAACCTGAGCGCTAGAAGGTGGTGAAACAATTTGTTCTCTCTGTTTGTCCGCGCGTCTGGCCTCGTCCTCACGGAACTTCTAGCTGTTGCGGGGTGCCTGTCGCCAATGCAGCAGTCAGGAAACGTTTCGCATCGCGGCACCCTGCCGAAGATTGGCTGGACAAATTGCCCGTATCCTGACAGGCTTCCCTCAACTCAGCCAGTTTGTACGATCATCACAAAGGCATACATTCCGAGCGGTCTTGCAGTCTTACACAACTATCTATCTATGCGTGGGGAATGTCATGAAAGGATATTTAACCTAATGACCTGGGTGACTCTGTGCGCCGAAACGACCGAAGAGTACCTCCCCAATCGTCAGACCAGCAACGATCGAAATAAGATATCCCGCTTGGAACGTCCTGTGGGAACATTTTTAGCACGTAACAATCACCCCTGAACTGTTCTTGGACGCACATGACGGCCAACATCAAGACATAATACAGCAACGCCTGAAAGGCGAACAGGGTACCGCGTGGGACGTCGTGAGAAGGGATGAACGGTGGGATAGTTCGGATAGGGCGTTGAAGACGACGACCGGGCTGCGACGGAGAAGGGCTGATGTTGACCTCCTCGACGCCACTCGTTCCGACTTCCTTCAGCTTTGACGCTCCGGGAAGAGACGGCGGAGAGCCAGGGGCATGGCAAGAATTGTCAGAGGTGGACGAGGTCATGGTTGCCAAGGCCCTGAGAGGGGGGGGACGGGTCAGCATTGCGTCCAGCACGGGCGGAACAGGCTACACACTGCTGCCTCCAGCGAGCCTCTAAAACGCCCCTCATGCCATTCACCCATCTTTCGAAGATGGAAAACAAGACTAAGCCAATACAGGCACCAGCGATTGCGCCTTTGGATGAGGGATGCCACGCCTCGAACAACAAGTTATCGCCTCCCGTGAAGTGGAGGTATGGGACCATCATGTCTATGACGGAAGAGTTCGACGAGGTCATATCCATCGTGCGGTGAAGGGTCGTCAACGGTAGACTAGGTCGTTGTGGACTGTGGTGGGATCGATGAAAAACGCAGGGGAAGCAGAGGGGCGGTGGGAGAGGTGAGGAGGGAAGGTTTTCGGAAATTGCCGGTCGAAGCCAAGCACGGACAAACATCCGCGCAGCAGCGACACCTGTGTGAGTCGGGCACAGCGGGGAAGCTCGGATGCAGAAATACGCAAATGAGCCTCGCTTGACAACGTCGAAGTGTGTGGGACAAGGATCAACGTACCGTGTGTTGAACGGTAACTTGCGTCAAGGTCGTCATACAGGAATGGATTGCCTCGATGTGAAGGACGTCTCGTGCCACCGTCCGAACAGAGAAAACGCACCTTTACAGGGAGGACAGATTCGGAGAACTTCGCTCGCACGTCCCCCAAAAGGCCGCGGCAGACTGATCACGCACCTGCAGTTCGACAGGACCTGGTCCCAGCTTTTGATGACATGATGATGATGCAAGAGGGGAATCCATCGGCGAGACGAGCCTCAGAGGATCATGGAAGGGTGAGAAGAAGACATTGACGTTCCAGTGAGGCGAGTTGAAGACGATAGCACCAAGGGTACACCAAGTGACCCGAACGAGCTTGTTGAGAACTACGCTCCCACTCATTCGGGCTGTGGGTCAAGCAGCGATACGATAGGAAAGAGAGGAAGCATGGAGCAAGGACGAGGGAAGGGGACGGGGAGGCGGGAGGCAGAGAGGTGACGGTTGGGAGAAGAGAGGGGGAAGGAAGGGGCGGATTGGTTGAGGCAATTGTGCCCAGCCAATCGCAAAATAGCGCAACAGATACAGTGCAGATATCATGTGACCTTTTGCCACGCCGCTTGGCGCCTCAGTTACACCTCTTGACGCCATAACGGCGAGTAACGTTGTGACCTGACCTGGACTTGACCAATTCCGAATAAACCACGAATTCGGAATCGGATCGTCATACTTTACATAGCAACTCGAGCGGCGGCGTTCTCACTACACAGACATCCCCGTTGACGTGCCCTCATCAAGATGTTGCGTCTTGCCTTTTCTCGCTCTGTCGCTGTAGCGCGTGTGGCTTCCCTTGTCAGGGCTCCTGCCTTCTCTGCTCGCCTCGTACAACAACAAACCCGACGCTACTCCACCGAATCTCCTGGAGATGGGGGGAGGAAGTCCTCGGGTGATGTGGAGGCCTTGAGGAGGGATTGGGATGCCCCCGTCATCACGTACGAGGAGCTCAAACCCAAGACCACGCAACCCAGTTCTGTGAGTTATCAGCTGGCTTTATGATACACCGAATTTCTTAAGGCTTCATTGCAGGACAAGTATTTGATCGATGTTCGGGAACCCGACGAAGTCCTGCAAGGCTCCATTCCCTCAGCAGTCAACCTCCCACTTTCCCAGCTTCCTGGCGCTTTCCACCTTCCTCCTCCGGACTTCAAGGCGAAGTTTGGCTTCGAGAAGCCGCGACCCCACCAGGAACTTACATTCTACTGTCGCAGTGGGGCTCGCTCAACAACTGCGTCAGATGTTGCCAAGAGAAACGGTTTCACGAAGTACGTCTATCCCCCTCGTTTGTTTATTTCATGACTAAGTAACAGTCTCAGTATCCTCAACTACAAGGGGTCTTGGCTGGAATGGACCGAGCGTGAGGGAAAGAAGCCGGCAGCCTAGATACTATCTATCCCCTTTGATCGACCTCCGCTGTTCATCAACACGCGTTCCGGTGCTAGTTTCGTTGCTGACATGTAATTCTTGTAATCGAAATAATCGATGATTGGAGAGGACCGACATCTGGTTTTTGCGCTATGTTCCCGAAGGAAGTCAAATGCGACCCTAACCCTACTGTAATTTGCGATATCTAAGCTGGCAGGAACTTGAAATAACTCTTGTCGTTGAACCAACTCCTACCCTTGTGCATACTACGCTGCTTTGGCCCCCATTGAGTCGCGTCGTTCTAAGCTCTTGCTGCATAACTCAGCTATGCTCAGAGGTCTTCGGAGAACTTTCCCAATTGCAGCGCGTTCACTGGCTATCCTTGGACGGGCATCATGTCCTGGTACAGTTCGGACTCTGCACATCCTCTCTCGACACGACCGGTCACCAGAAACACCGTCCTTACCACATCCGCGGAGACAGTACGCCACGCCAGCACCACAGGTGAAGGAGAGGTCCGCTGGCACCGGAGGTGATGCGTGTAGTATAGAAATCGCTGACGTTCTTCCTATCCACTCAGCTATCTTCCTGTCGATATATACCACCAGTATTCGGACGCAACGATGGAGAAGATGTTGGAATCTCTTGAGGACCTCCTAGACGAAACAGGTGAAAGCGAGTATGAGGTCGATTACGGGGTATGTGGCCGCGTTCCTCATCACACTGTCGTAGCACGATCTCCTGACCGTACTACATTAGAGCGGTGTCTTGACATTGAGGTTAGGCTCTTACGGAACCTATGTTATCAACAAGCAGCCCCCCAACAAACAAATATGGTTGTCTTCGCCTTTCAGGTGCGCTTTCCAGTCCTATTTCTTTGTGAAAGTGCCGTGCGCGCTGACATCCTCCGGAAGTGGTCCGAAGCGGTACGATTACATGCCTGAAGAAGACGATTGGATTTACTCACGAGATGGGCGATCGTTGAACGCGCTTCTCAATCAAGAACTGGGGGAGGTCTTCGGGAGAAAAGTAGACCTAGGTTTAGCGGATGTCTCGATGTATGTCGAAGACTAGAGACTCCTTGCAGCAGTCCCTGCTGGGGGACACCGGCCAACGGGCAGACATTCTTGTCTGTTGGATGGTGCATTTGTTGAGTCGCACCAGCATTGATACGGGTGATGGTGATAAGTATATGCTACAGCTACAAAATTCTGAACGATTGTGATAATTCATAGCATGGGGTAACATGTAGGCGGACGGTGACAGAATCATGGAGACGTACAGATAAGTAAACTCAGGCAGGATGGTATAAGAGTGGTACGGAATGATGCAGTGTGGACATGCGCGATGTGAGCGACGGACAGCAGACGCGAAGAGCGGTGAACGTGCGATGCAAAGCCAGGATAAGGTTGGGAAGAAGACATTGCGCGGGCATTAGGTTTCGTTTTGGTTGCCTTCGCCATTGCATTGCCTCCTCCGATTGAGGAACAGAGCTCCAAGAAACCTTACACCAGGACAATGAGCTTGGAAAGAATTGCTCGGAGGGTAGTGCGGACGTACCGATTCGTGTTCTCGTACTGCTGGGTCACACGCTGTACCTCGATGTGATCAACGAGGGACACATCCTTGGAAGGTATCGATATCATGAACGACGTTGAGCCCCCCTGCGATTCGTGCTGCGGTTGGGGGTAGGGAGGAGCTACAGGTGCCAACTTGTTTGGAGGAGAGGGGATGGGATGGTCATAATCATCGATATGTGGTCGCCAGTGAGATATGGGTGGTAGTTGGGTCGACGACGAAGTGGTGGAGAAGAGCATGCGATGTCTCTGCTCCGCATGCAGGTCGTGAAGCAGGCTGTTGACATGCTTGTACTCGCCAGCGTGCTGGAGTCGTCGGGCTTGCACAAACGGTGCCGAGGGACCATTAATGAGCTCATCGACATCGACATCCTCCTCTCCATCACTCCAACCCGCCCTCCACAGCGCCTTGTCCTTGTCTACTTGCGACTGTGGCGAGGGTAAGTGTCGCATGCGCTTGGCCGCCCGTTCGGACATATCGATCGAAGACTCCTGAGGGGCATAAGAGTCCGGGACGAAGGATGTGGAGGACCTCTGGCGTTTCAACATAGATGCAAAACAGAGGAGAATAGAACACGGAAGGCTTGGAGGGCGAGAAGCTTTTATAGCAGACGATTCCTGCTGCGAACCACGGGAGGGTCCTGGAGGAGGCTGGTCAAGTGGTCACCCAAAGCGCCTCAGCTCTCGAATGACGCGTCTCGGTAAAACACGACTCACGTAAGCGCCCTTCGGCGTCAAGAGATCTCCACACGCGGGGCTCGCTGTATCCTACTGCTTATCCTCCTCCTCCTAACCCTCTCCTGTTGTGGTATCCTCGCCTTGCTGTGGACTGCACCATGTCTGATATGGACGTTCTTGCCGCTATGGGTATCGCCGGATTCGGCAAGAAGCCGAAACAACGTCAACTGGATCCCAATCGCTTCGAAAAGAACAAGCGAGGATACACGGTGAGAGATAATCCAAGGATATCGCAACTTCGGTTTCACTGAATACATACCCTAGGGCACCCTCGCACCGTCCACCGCTGCCTCTGCGAGACCGGACGGCGGCGTTGTCCCGGAACCCAGTGTTTCAGCCACTCCTTATACCAACCCAGAGGAGCCCGAGTTCGATCCCGACGACGTTTGGCGTCCTCCTCTGAGCAATGCAGATGGTGGCGACCAGGAAGAGCCAGAGTTTGATATATCGGACGACGAGCCCGATGAGGCGCAGTTTCCAATCTCTCACGAACTCCTTCTCAAAGACCACACCAAAGTCGTTTCTGCCCTGACGATGGACCCCTCTGGCGCACGGGTGTTGTCCGGTTCGCACGATTATGACTGCAAGTTGTGGGACTTTGGTGGGATGGACTGGAGGTGTAAGCCATTCAAGACTTGGGAACCTGCCGGCTCTTACTATGTGCGCCATTCTCTAGTTCGTCGCGGACGGACACGAGGTTGACCTCCGCCGCGTGGTGTTTCGCAGATACACGACGTAAAGTTCTCTAACGATGGGCAGCAATTCCTGGTCGTATCCGGTACTCCTCAGGCAAAATTGTACGACCGAGACGGCGAGGAGCTGTGCGTAGTCTCTTACTCGCTTCAGGGGCGGGCAGTCTGACCTGACTGGCAGGGCCACTTTCATTAAGGGTGACCAATATATTCGTGACATGAAGAACACTGCGTGCGTCCACCACCCTCAACCTAGCTTTGCATGTGTCTCACATGCGGTCTCACGGTTAGAGGGCATGTTGCGGAGCTGACGGCTTGTGCATGGCATCCGAAGGATTCCCAGACGTTCATCACTAGTTCCGTCGATTCGACAATTCGGTGAGTCCGCCGCCTCGTTCCTCACGCAAAGCCATCAGGATAATGACGTAATTCCAGCATCTGGGACGTCGAAAACAAACGGAAGCAGAAGACTGTGATAGTCGTGAAGTCGAAGGAAAGAGGTGCACGCACGAAAGTGAATACATGTGCATTCTCTCCTGACGGCAGCTTAATCGGCGGCGGTAACTCTTCCAAGAATCGGATCATTTCGTATGAACGACCCCACTAATGGCATGATACTAGCCTGCTTGGACGGTGCACTGCATATGTGGCAGACCAAGTCCAATTTCGTTCGCCCGAGCATGACAATTGAAGACGCGCATGCCAAAGGTTCCGAGACAGGCTCGGTCGTGTTCTCTGTCGACGGCACCGCGGTGCTCACTCGTGGTGGCGACGACACTGTGAAACGTAAGATCCTATTTGGCTGTCATGAACGTGTCAGGCTGATGTTATATCAAGTCTGGGACCTACGGTCTTTCAAGAAGCCGCTCGTCGTTCGTTCTGGACTGAAGACACTATATCCTAACACGAATGCCATTTTCAGCCCAGACAACAGACATATCGTTACGGGTGGAGGGGCGACCTCGAAGGGCGGCAAAGGACACCTTCTATTCATGAAGAAGGATACTTTGGAGACAGTAAAGGACCTTGAAGTGGACACCACACCCGTCAAAGTGTTTTGGCATTCGAAGATCAACCAGGTATGCGGATTCTAAACAACACAGCTTTAATTTACCATGGCTTACTGAAGAATCGCAGGTCGTCACCGGACTGTCAAGCGGGCAAATTTGCGTTTTGTACTCGCCCGACATGTCGGTCAACGGCGCGAAGCTACCTCTCAACAAAGGACCGCCAAGGAAAGTCACTATCGAGGACATGTCCGATGCGGTATCTGCGCCAACTATCATTACACCACACGCCCTGCCTATGTTCCGCGACAGCGAAGTGGGTCGCAGCACCAAGCGCAAGCGGGAAAAGGAGCGCATGGACCCCAGGAAGAGCAGGAGACCGGAGCTACCCGTCACTGGCCCAGGCCGTGGAGGACGGGTTGGGGCAAGCGCGACGCAACATGTTGTGCAGAATCTGGTGCGGGACACGACGAGAGATGAAGATGTACGTGCAATGGGTGTCTTTGTCCTGTCCTGGTCTCGTCTTTTGCGTGTCATCTCGGACATCACCTCGCTTCCCTCTGCGCTGACATCAGTGGTTCCATGATCTATCTATCGGATATCGGAATCGGGAGGACGGCGCTGTACCCTTTGAGAGGGTACGGGATGGGCTCTTTATGCTGCCCATCGAGCGGAATGCGCAGAGGAACGATAACTATCGCCTGGGGGTTTGGACTATCGGGACCTGGAAGGGTCCAATCAGAGCGGGTTTGGCGGTTGCCGTTGTGACACGCCGGACACGCGTTGCCATCCGGAACAGGCCCGAAGGTCCAAATCTGGCCCAGTCTCCTGTCTTCCCATCTTCCTCCCCCCCACGATGTTCTCCGTCCCCCGCCTGCACTGAGAGCCCAGTGGTACTGACGAACGCTCTGCTTGCTAGCCACGCGAGGCCCTGCTCAAGCTGGCTGCCACGGCCGACGAGAACCCGGTTTGGACTGCTGGTGAGTGTGATAAATTTTCATCCTGATGGAGCCACCCTTGTTTGGCGTTGTTTGGAATCGGGCTGTGGTTGCTGACGTGTGAACCCAAAATTTCAAACTCAGCTTGGCGCGCGAACCAGCCAAAGCCTGTGTTTGCGCCGGCGGAGGGCGACGAGGAAGAGGAGGAAAAGGACTAATGCGATGGCGGGGGGCTGGGGGAGGACGAATGGAGTGTCGAGGGACAAGCGGGAGGGAAGGGAGGGAGGGAAGCGGGATAGGGAGGAAATTGAGGACGCAGGAGATCGAACCTTATTTCGTTGAGCGTATAAAGACCTCTAGCCCAACTTCGGATCTCCTGTCCCCCCAAATCTCACAGCTCTCTTTGCCCTCCCGTCACTCCTGCGTGACTGTCACGCGCCGCCCGGCCCCAGACGATGCACGACGCGCTCTCCTCCAACCTCAACGGCGTCCATCTTGACTCGGTCTCCGCCCCAGACTCCCCTGCCGTCGACTCGGTCGCCACCCCCGTCAACAACTCTCTCGTTCCAGACGTGAAGATCGACGTCGACTACAACGAGCAGGAGAGCGACGCGCGCCACGAGCCCCCTCCCATCAAACTCGACAAGTTGGACAACGCGTCCATCATCCCCCACCTAGACACCCCTCCGGTCCCCGGTACGTTTGTTGCCTCCTTCGACGCGTCTTCCCCCCCTTACGCGCGCCAAGATACCATCTCCATCGCGCCTCCCCCCGGTACTCCCCCTCCACCACCGGCCGAGTCCCAAGACGACGTGAAAATGTCTGAAGAAAACGCGCCAGCTCCAGGCGGGGACGTGGAGATGTCGGAGTCGAGTGGCAAGGCAAACGGTCTCCCTAACGGACAAACGCACGAGTCGCCCGTTGCCACACCGGCCTCTCCTCTACCTGCTGTATCATCGAGTGAAACCGCTGTCGACTCCAATCCTGCGTCGTCTCCATACGCTATTAATACGAATGCTAATAACGATGATGATGATCATGATAAGCCTCCGCCCGCTAAGAGAGCCAGGAAGTATTCGGACGCAGAGAGAGCGTCATTGGCAAATGTAAGCACATTTCTTCTCCTGTGCGCCATAATGGGCGTACTAATCCGGCTTTTCTTATCGCGTTCTGAAGACCGGTACTCCACCTCCAGCCTCCGTCTCCCCTCCTCCGAATGGCAACGTTCCTGCAGAGCCTCCTGGTCCATCCACCTTCTCCATTGCTCAGTGGCGCTTCTCGTCGTCCACCATTCGGACACTCAAGAAGATGAAGGATGCAGGGCCTTTCCTCAACCCCGTTGATCCTCTTGCGCTGGGTATCCCTCACTATCCCCAAGTCATCAAGCGTCCCATGGACTTCTCCACCATTGAGCGCAAACTCTCCGCCTCCAACCCCTCAAAACCTGATCCGAACCCCGCTAACCTGCGTTACTATCAAGCCGATCAGTTCGTGCAGGACGTTCGCCTTATCTTCACAAATTGCGTTACGTTCAACGGTCCGGAGCACCCTGTCACCCAGATGGGTAAGCGGGTGGAGAGCGTTTTTGACAAGCAGATCAAGCAGATGCCGCCCCCAGAAGAGGTACGAGTCTTCTCTTCGCTTTTGGATCCGACTATGCCTCACTTTCATCAGCCCAAGGCTCCAACGCCAAAGAAAGTAGCAACGCCCCCGCCGCCTCCGCCGCCTCCAAAGAAACAGGCGCGAAGACCATCCATCCCTGTTGCGCCTGTCATTAGGCGGAACGAGGAACCTATAGGCCGACCAAAGCGCGAGATCCACCCTCCTCCCCCGAAGGATCTCCCGTACTCCGAGGCGCCTCGCAAACCGCGTAAGGCTAAGGCGCCGAAGAACGCTGTGGCGGCGGAGCAGCTCAAATTTTGCGAGAAGATCTTGAAGGACTTACACCAGAAGCAGCACTACCAGATTGCTCACGCTTTCTACGAGCCTGTCGGTGCGTCAGTTTTTCTGTTATGTGCAGTGTTGTACAATATTGATGTGCTGACGTCCAGATCCCCTCAAAATGGGCATTCCGGAGTATCCGAAGGTCATCAAGAAACCTATGGACCTCTCGACCATGAAGAAGAAGCTGGACGCGGGCGAATACCCCACGGCAGAGAAGTTCCGCGACGACTTCAAGCTCATGATCAAGAACTGCACGACGTTCAATCCCCCTTCTAACCCAGTCCATGAGGCTGGCAAGGCTCTTCAAAACCTCTTTGATGAGAAGTGGAAGAACCTGCCTGTTCCTCGGTCACATGATGCCAGTGACGATGAGGACGATGAGGACGAGGACGATGAGGACGATGAGCGTGCTCGTACGTATCCCGGTTTCATTGTAGTCTGTTCTGACGCTGAACCCACAGGTCGCGCAGGCATGGAGGGTATGATCGCAGATATGGAGAGTCAAATCGCGACCATGAAGAATAACCTCGCCGCGCTCAAACGGAATGGCAAGGAGAAGACCAAGAAGGAGAAAGAGAAGCGGGAGAAGCCAGCTCCACCTGTCGCTTCCACGTCCAAGGCTGCTCCCAAGCAGTCGAAGGCCCCGCCTGCGCCGAAGGGCAAGAAGGGGAAGAAACCTGTTACCGACGATGACGTTCTTACTTTCGAGCAGAAGAAGGACCTCAGCGACACGATCAGCAAGCTCGACGGCGCCAAGCTCGAGAAGGTTATCCAGATCATTCACGACGGTGTGCCCGAGATTCGTGATGTACGTGTTGTTCCTGTCTCTGTCATAACCCTCGCTGACTTCGTCCCAGAGCACGGAGGAGATCGAGCTCGAGATCGACCAGCTACCTGCAGCCGTGTTGACGAAGTTGTACAACTTCGTCATTCGACCCATGAAGCCTCCGGTCAAGCGCCCACGCACTGGCAAGGGTACTGGTACGGGTGGTCTCAAGCGGAAGAGCATGGACGAAGACGTCGAGACGAAGAAGATTCGTGCACTGGAGGAGAAGCTGAAGTCATTCGAGCAGGGTGGGCGTGCGTCGGGTGGGGCGACGAACGGCGGGGCAGCAGCGGAGATGAGCGAGCACTCGTCGGCGGAATCGAGTTCAGACGAGAGCTCAGCCAGCGATTCGGAGTGAGCTGTATCTGGGCCGTTCTCTCTCATCCTCTGGACCAATATCGATATGCGTGTCGTCGTCATAATGTCTTCCGCTTTGCCGCGCTCGCCAATGCCTTCTGCTCGGGGTAACCTTGTCGATTGGGTGTCCGGCTGTCGTCATACTTTGTTCATCATCAATTTATACTCTTGTTGCCGTTTGTCTCGTAAAATTACAGAACTCGATCATGTAGCTAGTTAGTACCGTACGTTCATAATCCATAGCCTTGGATCTCCACTCGGATTTAGCCAATGTGTCGATAAGGTCTGAACACAGGTAATTTACGAACGAACGTCATCGACGGCGCCCAGGTGCTCCTGCTCGAAATTTCTGCCATCCAGAACGTGAGGCCTCTGGCCGAGCTGGCTCGGTGGGCATTGCTGGCGGAGGGGGCCTTGATGAAACCCCAGCGGAAGCGGAAGGTGGGGCTGGCGGTGGTGACGACGCAGAAGCGCGAGCTGGAGTGAGGCCGCCCGCGGGAGGTACCCTGTTCCACCCACCTCCGCGAAAGGGTACGGGGCCACCTGCCCATCCTTGATGAAACCCACTAGGAGGTGGGGATGGGGCCTTGACTCCTGCAGGTGGCGGTGGCGGCGGAACGCCGTGAGACGAGGGTGCTGGACGACCACTGTAGGCCGGGACCGGAGGGGACGGCACACCACTACTCGTTTCGAGAGAGGTCCATCCCCCAGTTCTGAAGGCTGGCGCACTCATGTAGTCTACGCGTGAGGCTGGAGCTGATGCAGAAGGAGGTGCGGGTGTGTGTGAGGGTTCCAAGGTGGTAGAAGCAGAGACCGGGGCCCAACCACCTCCGGCGGTATTGGAAGCTGCCTGTACTTGACCCACAGTGGCCCATGCTGATCGTTTGGGAGGTTCGGGGGAAGTCACTGACGTGTCGGCAGTGAATGTCACGACTGTCGCCCATTCGCTCTTCTTGAAACCGCCACCAGCAGCAGAACCCGCGCTAGGCATAGAAGAGGCCTCACCTGCTGCGGCAACAGCGACAGGAGGCTTAACCATCTTCACACCGGCCGCCTTCGCGATCTTGCGAAGCTCCTTCTCTTCGCGCTTCCTCTCCTTCTCTTTTCGCTTGCTGACCTCCTCTTCCGTGTTGCGGCTGGCGCGTTGGGCCAATTGCATGTCCCGAAACCGGACCTTGTGGTGGTGCGCGTACGAGTTGGTATGCTCGTCGTACTGTGCGACGTTTTGAAACTGCTTCTCGCACACCTCACAGTAGAACGGACGGAGGACGGTGGTGATCTCTGATTGAACCGCGGCACGGCGGGCGACCGCATCCTGCAAACGTGTTTGTGAACTACAGCTCAAGAATTCACAATGACGCGTAGACGTACCTCACGTTGCTTCCGCTGCTCCTGTGTTTCTTTCGTTTGCCGTTCTGAATCCAATCCTCGGCGCTGGGAAACAGTAGATTCGACTTCGAGGGATCAGCTCGTAAAGTGAGTTTCAAGACCGAGACAAAATGCACACACTCATTCGGACATCCTGACTGGCCTTTCCGAGACCTGTCAGGTCGTTCTTCACGTAGAAAGGTACGGGATCCACACGACCTGATTCATGGATATGAGACTACAAGGCAAACCACAAGCCAACGAAACGTACCATCACCCGAAGCACCGAGGGGAGTGCCTTCCACCCATCCCATCCTCGCCAGCATGGAGAAACCAATGTTTGAGCTCTTTATTTTTGTCTCCACAGTGATGACTTCGCGCGACGGCTTGCTAGCGTAGTATTCGTCATACTTGTCGACATCCATCGCATCTGGGGGAGGTGGAGAAGGGGTACGGGAGATAAGAGAGATATTGTCTTCGCTGTCACCGTCCCCATCGTCTTCGTCCCGGGGTCGCTGGGTAAGGTAGGGAAGGAAAAGAAGAAGTATGCAGGGGGTATTCCGGGTGCGAAGAATGCACAACGAATACCTTCAATGATGCGGAGGTTTCGTCTGTCTCTGGGCGGTTGAGGGGAATTGCATTCCAGCGTGCGACAGATTCCGCCGACATTGTGCGCTTTTGCACAAGAATATGGGCGAAAGCAGGTGAAATGAAAGTCTGAGAACGGCGAGATGAAAGAGAGCCACAGGCTTGAAACTTGAAAGCTTGAGCCGGTGGCGCCTGAGGGAACTGCAACACCCGTTGGCGCCCACGCTTCCACGTGACTGAGACGCGGTCTTCGCGCGCCGTGTCCATTGTCAGCCAGGTCCCAGCCACAACTCCCTCTCCCTCTCCCTCTCCCTTTGCCTCTTCCTCGTCACCCCCTCTTCCTCCCTTCTACTCCATGATGGACTCCGATGAATACTTCGACGACGACCTTGACTCGTCATTCCTCAACGAAGTTAATGCCATCGAGGCCGCTCATGTTGCCGCTTCGGCTGCAGCAACACCTCGTGAATCTCCGCCGTCTAGGTCCAAGCCTCTCCTCAAACCTGCTGCCATGTCGAAGTCCCAGTACAAACCTACAAATGCCGTCAAACTTTTCCCTCAACCCCGGCCACTTTCGCCTCCCAGGGCAGCTATTACTGAAGGCGACGACTCTAGCGATCACTACTTTGACGATGATCCCATCACCCTAAACGAGGCCGATTGTGCTACCCTTGACGCAGTCGCGGAGGGCAGGAAGGCCTCCCGAACCGGGAGTGTCCATGTTCATTCCATCTCGGGGTCCTCGGGACCAAGCAATCTCCCCGATAGACACTCCCACCTCCTGCAACGGAACTTGTATGGCGAAGTTGTTCGCGACGTGGAGCCCTCAAAGACTATATCAACCACGCGGCCTTTCCAGAGGACACGGTCTACTCTGCGACAGATGCCGCTTCCGGGTCTAGCAAAGAGGTCGAAGCAATGGGACCGGACTGCTTATGCGAAGACGGGCTGGCGGAAACCGAGGCCCAACCCGGAGAAGGAGAAGGAGAAGGAGAAGGGTCGAACCTCGGATAACGACGGCGAAGAAGAAGCGGTTGAGTTTGAACAGTTTCCTGCTCCAGAAGTTCCCGTGGGGTGAGTTTGTACCAGTGCTCTGATAGTGGCCTCGACTCATGTCTTCTCTGATCCAGTCCGGTATGTCAAGGCACAACATTATTCAATACACTCGTTGAGCATTTGGGATAGATACCACCAATGAAGCTTTTCCCGGACAGACTGGCGGCGAAGACCTGGATTTACCCTCTTAACAAGCCGAAGCGCGACTACCAGTATAATATCGTCAAGAAATGTCTCCTCGAGAATACATTGGTCGCACTTCCCACTGGGCTTGGGAAGACTTTCATCGCCGGAGTGGTTATGCTCAACTGTATGTGTCTTTTTACGAAGATTATTATCTCTTTGCTTACTATCCCTAGTTTACAATTGGTTCCCTGAAGGAAGGGTGGTCTTCGTCGCCCCCACGAAACCCCTTGTGGCGCAGCAAATCGACGCTTGCCATAAGACCTGCGGGATACCGGGGTCAACTGCTGCCGAGTTGACCGGAAATGTCGCCAAGGACAAGCGTATTACTGCAGTATGGTGATTTATCTGCTGTCTTTAGTGCATACACTCAAACCGTATATTAGTGGAGAATGAAGCGTGTGTTTTACGCCACCCCGCAGACATTACTGAACGACCTCATCCAAGGACACGTTGATCCACTTGACTTGGTATTAATTGTCATCGGTGCGCATCGCAAACGTTTCTAAGTTACGATGACTACGACTTTGGTACACTGCGAATCTGACGCGGGTATGCCAGATGAGGCGCATAGAGGTACAGGCGACTACGCCTACGCGCAAGTTGTCCGTTACATGATGCAGCACAACCCCCACCACCGCATTCTGGCCCTGACAGCTACCCCAGGTGGCAAGCCCGAGGCCGTTCAAGAGATTGTCGACGCGTTACACATCAGTCATATTGAAATTCGCAGCGAGACGGATCCCGACCTCAAGAAGTACCTTCACACTAAGCACGAGCAGGAACATTTCGTCGAGATGACCGAAGACATCATTGTGCTCCGAGATGCCTTGTCGGCCGTAATGGTGGTATGTTTGTCGCAGCAAAGTCAGCTGTTGGCCTTCCGATGCGATTTGTTCTGCAGCCCATCATCAAGAAGGTTCAAGGTGCTGGCTTCCTGAAGAACGGAAACACGCTACCCACAATGCTTCACCCATATCGCTGCCAGGCGACGCTCGGAGAGATGACGAAAGCGCGTGCTCCTCAGTATGCCGTCAGTGCCGCTGCTCAACTTGGACCATTGGCACGGGCAATGGGCTACTTGGTATCCAGTCACGCTTTCTCTCCTGTTCATCAGTCGCTGATCCCCTTGCAGATGGAAATGAGCATCAGCATGTGCTATGGGTTTCTCAAAGAGATTGTCGACGCCCAGGACGATAACAACGCAAAGAGGAATCTCTGCAAATCAGACGGTTTCAAGAGCCTTATGAGCAAATTCGAGGAACAGGCGGAGCGTGGGTTTGCGATGCACCCGAAGATGGACGTCCTTCGAACACTGTTAATCGACCACTTTGCTCAGCGGTTGCCCGACGAAGCGGAGGGGAGCGGTGCGCAACCCAGCGAATCGCGAGCCATGGTGTTCGTCTCTTTTCGCCAATGCGTGGAGGAGGTCGTGGAGCTCCTCAATAAGGAATCCCCTATCATTCGAGCAAAGGCCTTCATCGGGCAGGGCACGGACAAGCAGGGCAAGAAGGGGTATGCACAGAAGGAGCAACTCGAGGTTTGCATGATGCACTACCTTAGACTTTTCTTGTTGATTTATGGTGCTACTCTAGGTCATCGAGCAATTTAAGGCCGGGAAGTACAACGTCCTCGTCTCCACTTCGATCGGTGAAGAAGGTCTCGACATTGGCGAAGTAGACCTCATCGTGTGTTATGACGCTCAGAAAACACCAATTCGCATGGTAAGCCTGCCTCCGCAAGATGTCAAATACGAGAACTTAACCATCTTCGCATAGTTGCAACGTATCGGACGAACAGGTCGCAAGGCATCTGGCACCGTTCATGTTCTACTCGCGAAAGGTCGAGAAGAGCACAATTGGCAGAAGGCACAGTCCAGTTACGCCGAGGTGCAGCACTTCATCGTGCGTGCTTCCGATCTCGAGGTTTACGGTGATGTCGACCGCCTTCTCCCTCCGGATATCGAGCCCGAATGCGTCGAGATGGAGATGGACATTGAGCCTTATGTCCGTGAAGAACGCACGTCGCGCAAGAGCTCCCACGCGACAGGCGATTCCTCGAGGGAGAAGAAGCCGAAACGTGACTCGGACCCGAAGCGCAACATGCCAATCAACGCGGCGCCAGGCTTCGTCAGCGTGAGCCAGCTATTGGTAAAGGGTGGTGCCACACGCAAGAAGACGGCAAGGAAGCTGGCATCCATGGATTGGGAGCATGCGGATGAGGATGACTCGGACGATGCAGACATCGAGGCTGGCGTCTTCGCGCCTCGGAGAGCGAAATCGACTTCAGAAGCGGTGTCCGCGAAGAGTAAAGGGAAAGCGCATGGTGGGAAAAAGGCCCTTGCCCGGAGCGCAACTATGGCTGGTCCCAGGAAGAAAACCTCTGCGCCAAAGACGGGCAAGGAGCAGACAAGTCTAGCTGAGATGGATCTTGGAGCAACCGACGACACAGAGGACGAGGCGATCGAGCGAGGACCACTTTCTGCCGCGAAACCACGTTCTAGTGGATCGAAGTCGCTTTCTAGGTCGTCGAATTTGCCATCAACTTTCTGCTCTGCGAAATCGGTTCTCGAACGATCGAGCTCTCCCGATATACCCTTAAATCACTCCATCATAGACATTACTAGCACCCCCGGTTCTCCACCCACTCGTTCTGCCGCAGCTATGCTTAATTCTTCTTCTCCTGACCGACCTCTAAAACGAGTCCGTCGTAGGGTCGCGTATTCTTCCCCCGAGCGTCCTCTGAAGTCGGCTCTGCCGAATATCGATGGCAATGACGAGGATGACCATGGGGTGCCGTCAAAGTCACAAGAACTTCCAAGCTCACCACACTCTCGTGGCATATCAACGCAGTATTCACCTCCTGTGGAGAATAGTAGCATGGCGTGGTTGATCGAAGACGATGAAGAGCCACTGGACCTTCCTCTCTCTGGCGCACCTGGGCCGTCGCGACCCAAATCTTCCATGCTTCGCCTTTCCGATGAACCTCTGTTCCTCGATTCGTCTCCAGTTCGTAGAACATCCAAGGTATCCTCAGATGACGAGCCGGAATTCGTTGACGATCCATCTCCAATCTCGCTCCCTTGTCACCTACCAAAGAAGCCAGAAACCTCCCACAAGTCGGACATGGGCCCCCCGGCGATCCCCTTCAAAGTCGTCCATACTTCCCCATCCTATTCTGACGACATGGGACCTGACCCGACATTTGCCATTCGACCATTTGGCAAGCAGGTTCGGAAGCGACTTACAACGGATGTCCTTGACCCCGACTCTTCTCCGTCAGCTCCTTCCGTTTCTCAACGACGCTTGAAACGCGACCGTCCCAAGTCGCCGCCTCCGGCCCCCATTCGACCACCCAAAAGGAAGAAACTCAAGTTCGTGGACACCGCAGAAGCTCAATACCACAACCCCTGGATCGACGTCGAGGCGACGCATTCCGGGGACGACATGAGCACAGGCTCCTCCGAGCCGGACGTCGACTACATCGTCCCCGACAGCGACGACCGTTTATTCCTTGAGGAGCCTGCGGAGACCCAGATGTCTCCATCCTACGACCAGAGCGCCGTCTACCGTCGGAGCCTTATGACCCAGGCTCCAGGAGGTGGTGGACCTGTTTTTGCAAGCAGGCCTGTCAGGCGAGGCGAGGCGTCGGGTATATCTGGCCGTGGTGGTCTTTCGAGGTATCGTCACAGGATGGCAAGTTCTCCGCATATTCCAGACGAAGAGGACGAGTATGAGTTCGGAAGTTTCGTCGTGGATGACGACGAGGAGATCTCGTTCACAAATGCTCCTTCGAGCGATAGTTGATGTACGTGGGAACGGGATAACAGTACTGTATGGTATATTATACGTATTGTAATTTTAATGGCAGGGCTGCTCGAAATGATTGAGGCTCAAGTGTTCAGAGTGGGAGTTCGGGAAGACCTGAGCAAAGAAACATTGACCCAATTCGGACTCGAACCCACGTCCGATGATCATGTGCGGAAAGGTATGGCATGGCCGTGCTGCTCAAAATCGTCGTGGAGGACTTATTGGCGGTGCGACGCATTTTCTGGTCATCGGGTGCCTTCAGATGTGTTAACACAACGAAGTCTTGCTCGACGTTGAGACAAAAAAAAAGGAAAATTAAGTGACGAGAGTGGGATTCGAACCCACGCCCTTTCGGACCAGATCCTTAGTCTGGCGCCTTAGACCGCTCGGCCATCTCGCCATGCAGTCCTGGATGCTTGATTTCCTTGACGGCCATGAGCGTATTCGAGTCAAGATTGATCGCGAGGTATACGGACCCGAACGATCCAGCGCCGATGAAGGTGCTCTGCTGCCATCGGATGGACACGTTGGAGCTGGACCCTGCAAGAAAGACGACAGAACGATCGACTAGGACGCGCTCGTCTAGTACTCGCCCGATGATGTGGTACTCGGTTCCCATTTGTGCGCGTTGCTCGTCGATCTCCCGCGCAAGCGCGGACGCTTTCTGCCAGGCTGCGCGCAACGCGGGGTCCGCGTACGCAAGCACCGAATCTTGGTCTTCTGGGCACGCTTGGAACGCGGCTTCTTCCTCGACTTCGTCCGATCGCCGGTGGGACGCTTGCTGCCGCAGCAGCTCCTCCTGTCGCTCCTTCTCGCGCTTCGTCTCCTGTGCCGACCGCGCGCCAAGGATGTCGAAATGGGAAACGAGCAGCGTCATGCAACTGGCAACCTTCTGGCGCAACAGCTCGAACTGATCGTCGGGGAGATGGAGGATGTTGTTCCGCCGCGTCCGATGCAGCGTGAACTCTTGAGGCCTGACAGCAGCGGCGAGTCCTGTGTAGCCATGGACATGGCATAGGCGGAACGTCAAGGTCAGCCTCACAGGATGAGAATGGGTATGACCCGGACTTGTAATACTAAGGCTCACGAGAATGGTGTCGGCCTTCGAGTCCTCGTGTGTGTCACCGTGGGGACCATGACGGGGGTCACGGCGAAAGAGGGACATGTACCCCGTTTCCACCACAAGATATGTTAGGTTCGCGAGCGTGTCCGAGTCTGGCGGAAACAGCGACTTGTAGAGTGCCGAAAAACCCCCCGACAGCCCATCGTGGATGAGAGCGAGATGGGAGGACGCGGCCTCTTCGAGCACGGCCCGGACCTCGTCAACAGAACGCTGAAACACCGGGCCGTTCCCGTGCATACGCTCAAGGTTGAGTTCCAGGGTAAGGTGGCGGATGGGGCAGGTCAGGCCGAGGGCGTAGAGCACGTCGGGGTTCGTGCAAGCGACCCGGTCGAGGGCGGTCCAAGCCCGTTTCTTCTGCGCTTCACGGTTCGCAGCCCGGAGGGCCGCCGGACGGTCGTAGATGTCGGTGTCGATGATGAGTGTGCGATCGAGGTTGGGGAATAGCCTGAGGAGCGGGTTCACCTTCCCGCGGAACGCCTCATCGCCCTCCGGGTCCGTTAACGTGAGGGACCTGACGGCGGGGAAGGACGCGTGGGTCCTGGACGCGACCATGAGAAAATCGGAGGGCGCCTCTATCTCCTCCAGTGCAGTAGCCAGCTGCGGTGCAACGCTGATAGTCTGGGATTCCGTCAGGGAGTCCGACGATTTATGGCTCTCATACGTGGGTTGATATCGGAACGCTTTGAGGGACGAGCGTGTGGATTCGAGCAGGACTACCACTTCCTCAATAGACGCGGCAATGTTGAGCTCCCGAAGGCTAGTCAACTGGGCGACGGCGGGAAGAACATCTGGATGGCCAGTAAAGAGCGACAGGGGCGAGCCCGGCACATAGAGAGTGAGCGTGCGCAAACGGGTGGCGGATGCGAGAAGAGCAAGGAAGTGGTCCGCGAGGTCTTCGGACAGGTCTTCTCGCGAGATGTTCATTGGAACTTCAACTTGAATGGCGCGAAGATGCGGGCCTCGCCGTTCCTTGTTGACGAAGACGAAATGGTAAAGGTCGCGAAGCGACTGTGCGTGACTGATCGTGATGGGGCGCATAGTTAGCCGCCGCTCGATGGCAATCGTGCGAAGGGCAGAGCAGGTTAGCGAGAAGGATAGGACATCTTGAACGACGGTGAGGAAGCTGCAGACTTCGCGCAGGACATCCAGGTTGAGTTGCGGAGTGACGCTGAGCATGTCAGGAAATTTGCAGATATCAACTGCAACCATAAGGATCGTCATTGGGAGACATGGTCAACAATAAGGCGAAACACAAACTACTGGTACCGGTGGGGTATTGGACTCGGACTCGGACTAAATACAAGACTAGGACGTCGTTTTTGAGACCTTTCATTCCGGTGAAGAGGAGTCAGTCGCCTCGCATCTATACGGGTTGGGTAAATAGATAGAACATACTTTTTTCAGCCTTGATGCAGAGCTGCTAGCAGGAAGGAAATGGGTGTGAGAGCGAACGAAGAGGACGATGCTAGGCGCCCGGAGGCGGTCGGTTCCAGATCGGGCAGCGCGGGGTTTGCAGTAATTTCCAAATCCCCGCTTGCACTATCCCTCCCCCTGGAGCTCGATGAGAAATCAGTGCTATAAAATCGTTCTGATTCTTCACAGTACGCTCGATGACTCGGATGCGTACACTCAAACCGCAACGTCAACGCAGTAGTAGTCCGAAGGACCGCAGAAACTTGAAGGGCCAAGGTGTGGATATGCATGGACGTTTAAATGGTTTATATTGACGCAGGTACACCCCAGGCCGCACACGACGTACCTAATCACGGTACGCTGGCGAACGGTTCCAATGCCCCCGATGACATATGCCATGCGCTGACGAGAAAACTTATCCCCACTACAGAGAACATTTGTCGACACGAACGCGCGGTTTTATCACGGCACAAGCCAGACGCTTTGGGGTGAAAGTTCATAAATCAAACCTATGTAAGGATGTCAACGATTCTGTCCGTAGAATCATACAGAATAATCAAGGCAAGTAAAAGCGCTTACCTAGAAAATACACTGGCGTTTCCACACGATTTTCGGCGTGCACACTAGAGTGGAACGAGTTTCAAGCTCCTGAACCGCCGGTTCTGCTCCTGCAGCCACCTTCCCAAGTCCACGAACGTTGTGGGGACAGCGGTAAAGGATGGCGTCGGGGGGCACAGGTGCGATTTTGGCATCGACTCGGATGGCGGCGTCGGTGACGGGGGATCCGGTTCAGCGCTGACAGGACTCAGGCTTGGGCTTGACGCGCTGTCCAACTCGGACGCGGGGGAAGTCGGGGGAGAAGCCTCAACGTCGGCTTCGGCATTCTCCAATCCCACGTTATCTGCAAGGTTCGTGAGTTCGTAAGTTCGCGAGTTCTCTGCCGCGCGTATGTACGTGACCAGCCTAGCAGTGGCAGCCGCAGACTCACCGGGTTCGGGTTCGGGTTCCGGGCATCCCCCGGCCTTGAACTTCGCGGCCATGAGCGCGCGCTTTTGCGTCTTGCGCCGCTCCTTGAAGTACGCCTGGAGCTTCGGGATCTGGCAGTCCTCGCAGCCTGGGATCTCGCGGACCTTCTCGACGAGCTCCGAAAGCTGGGGTCTGGTAGGGTAGCTGGTTTTTTGCATGGAGTAGGCTTTGGTACCAGACGGAATGGAGCACGTCAGCTCGCTTAGCTAATTCTACGAAAAGACGGTACTTACCCCGCAAGATGATGTAGGCTTCTTTCGGGAGCAATCCCGTCTTGGTGTCCGCACGAACCGCCTCATCACGGGTCTTTCGACAGGACCTGACAGGGCGGGGGGAGTGGTACCGCATTTCGAGCGATGTGGGGGTACGAGGGATGAGGGGGATGTGGGGTAGACGATGAAGAGGTCCCGAGGCGCTGCGGCAGATGGGGGAAGATATAGGTGGGGTCCATGGGAGGGCGCTGGATGCTGCTGCCGCAGAACACCTTCTATGTGGATGCTCATATCCACACTGCATTGTGGGCTGCAGCTGGATATCCCGCCGCCTTCTCGTCGCAGCCGAACTCTAGAGGGTGCACATTGTTTTGCACCACCACGTGGTGGGTTCGTCCACCACGTGTGATCCGCCGCGACGCCATGGGCTTTGCTGGCGGGTGCGTTCAACATGAATGGACATGTACACTCACGTTGTACCTTATTATAGAATCGAACACATCTGTTGATGATAAGGGTGGTCAGTACCATTGCGACCGGACAAACGCGAAGACGAGACTCACCAAAGCAAACCTCGTATACCGAGTACCCCCGCCCCTTGTACTCGGATGCCGTAGCCACATAGCCATAACCAGAAGATCTCATCTCACGATCCTCCGCCGTAGCAGCGCCCTACGCGCCGCGACGATAAGATCACGACCCACGAGACAGTAACTCAGGCACCTTTCGGGACGACCGACTCGAACTCAGAGACATCTCCCCCAACCCAACCGCCTGACACCGCGCCTCCGGGAGTAGGGCCGAAAGCTCGGCCCACCCTCCACCACCTTGTCCTCAGGCCAGACCCAGTTCTTCGCGGTCCCGAGTAGCCCCAAAATAGCATCGTGGTCCTTGAGGCTGAGGAGGAAGCGGGACGCGTAGTCGCTGACGACGGGGGAGAGCGCAATGGCGTCGGCGCGAAACTGCATCTGGTCTGGCCTAGGTCCTCCGTTGTTCTCCGCGATCTCATCGACGTCCTGTAGTAAGCTGAAGTAAAAGAGGTCGTTGTGCGCGCCCTTGGGGGTCCACTGGACGAACGTGCTCCGGCACGCCTCGCTCGGCTGGCCGGGCCCGAGTTCGGGCTACCGGAGCAACACCGCGCGAACCTTCTTCGATCGCTGTCGTCTTCGCCCGAGTGTCCGCCTTCGCACTCGTCGTCGAACGCGCGATTGAGTCTGAGTTTGAGTTTGAGTCCGGAGTGAATCTCACAGGGATTGCTGGACGACTCCCACAGCGGCTTGGTGCTGTGAGACCGAGCTAGGCGGGGTGAACAACCTGATATTCCGCTTTTGCAGCGCGAGATTCGGGGCAGAAGCAGCAGAGATCCTGAAAAACGCCCGTCGCAAGGGAGACAACCGACGACAGTTCCCGTTCCGATCGATGCGCGATCGGGGACCATGGGACGTCGGCCCCCTCGGCCACGAAAGCGACGCTTGGAAGAGACCCGACGGCACTATTGGAATGCTGCTGCTGGTCGATGAGATTGCGACCAAGGCAGAGACAAAGAGATTCGAGATTCGTAGAAATTGCCCCGCGCGACGACGAGGCAAAGAAGCGAGAACGTTAACCATCTGAGCGGAGCCAAGATGCTGCGGAGATGGAGCAGTGGGGGGAACCTCAGAGCACGGATTCAAAGTAACGATAGAGGATGTGGGAGTGTCGGCGGGACGTTAATAATATGTCGCAAAGGCCTGAAATTGGTGCATGGTCCGAGTCTTGTTCTTCTATATCGCCGTCACACTGACAGCCTGAGACCCGCGGAGCCAGCTGGAGAGCTCCAAAAACGTCTTCGGTCGAGGTCCAGTTGGGGCTGAGAGCGCGTGGCGGAGCAGCATCGCGACCTCCTGCCCTTGGATAGCGGGACTCGGAAAATCTACCGAGCTCGAAGAGCTCGACGAACTCTTCAGGTCAAGGCAGGAGGCATCCCCGCTGGATAAAGTTGCCTGGGAACAGGCGGACGGCGATGATGAACTTGTCAGCTGAGGAGGAGCCCGACGTTTACGCGTCCGCTCTGGATCCGACGATGGCTCTGTCTGCAGCGTGCGCCATGTCAGCGGTCGCGAGGACGCTGGAACACGGCGCTCAACGACTCGGGGCTCAGTCGACGTTGAGCCCGAGGATGACGGCCTCGCAGGCGACGCCGCCTATTGTTATCGTCACAGTCAGTCAGAAGTCAGAACAGAGGGAGTGTTCGACGATAGCCCAAACTCACCCGAGCAACCTTGCACCCCATCTCGCTCTCGGCCAGGTGCCTCTTCGCCTGGCGCAGGAGGGCGTATGTGATGATATCCTCAGCCATGACGCCCTCCGAAAGAACGTCAGCCCAGATCGCCGCGACCTCCGGGGTCGGGCCCGGCTCCTCCTCCAGCAGCACGTCCAGCTTCGCGACCACCGAGTCGCTCCGAGTCGCTTCCTCCACCCTCAGGCTCATCTCCGCGTCTTCGCGACAGCGACGTGTCAATAATGAACTGCGCGGAGAACTAGAGGGCAAGGCGCGTGACGATGCTGCTCACTTTTCAGATTCCTGAATTTCCTCGCAGTAGGGCTCGGGCACGCGGGCCGACATGCTGTAGAGAACGGGGATCGCACCTTCTCCACGGCCGGGTCCTGCCGGCGGCGCAGGTGCACAAAGCGCATGTACACATGCTGCGCGGAATAGCAGGAGCACTGCAGCACCGCGTTCACCCTGCGGGCGAGCTCGAGCCGCGCCCGCTTGTCTGGCCACTGGCTCTCGTGCAGGAAGTAGTCTGCGTGCGTACATGGCGCCGTGGGAGCCGGTTGCGCACCCCACCCCATCGTCAGCATCGATGTCGAAGACCGAAGACGACTCGGAAGAAAGCGGCGTACCGTCCATGATGTCGTATGCGGCTCGTGGGAGGAAAAGCCTTTCGCCGCTGTGCGGACAGATCGATCTGGGAGGCACAGTCGAAATCTGAACTTGGTACTGGGTGGCCCGGGGTGTAATGTCGGTCCCCATCGGTGTGCGGGGTGGACTGGGGGGTCATCGATGGGGGAAGAGCAGGGTTATATCTCTCGGTGGGTAGACCCTACGGGCAGGTCGGCGGGAGGATCTTTAGGTAAAACGAAAGCATGGCTGCACCTTCTCGAAGCCGAAGCGCTGCGAGTCGGGTGCACTGGCAATGCACGAGCACAGTCAACCCAACTGAGATTGTACGCACCAGAACGAACACGCTGAGAAAACCAAACCACGTCCGAAGCTGATCGCGCTGGTGAGCGTAGCACACGCCATCTACATTCACTTAAAAAGTTGTTTGGTGGCCTGCAGGTGCGATGACTCGGAGACGGCAACATGCTGGAGGCTCGTCATCGAGGTCAGCTGTCAGCTATAGCTCTCGCAGGAGATAAGTATCAAATTCCAGGGGTTCCTATATGCCGAAGATGAGCACATGACATACAGCAACGTTAACAAACTTGAAGCAGCCTGAGGGAGGTAGGACAACCTGAAGGGCTGCGAGTCGCCGAGATTCGGAAGTCCACAATGCTGGGACACAGCTTTGAGCTTCAGGTGAAAGCAATCATCGAGAGGTAGGCCAAGGTGTCCAGAAAAGTGCGATATACGGGCCTTGGAGCACATGGATGATGGGAGTGGCAGACAAACGACTCCAGCTCAACTCAGTGACTCCGAGGGCAGGCGCCTCAGGGGGTCACAGCAGTGTCACACATTAACGCCCGATCTCGAACCCGAATAGGTCCGAGTGCGAACCTCGCTAGTCTTCGACGTCGACGTGCATCGATGATCCACATTCCTGACTTCACCCGCTCATCATCTCAATCTTCCTCCCAATCCGAGTCTACTGCTCTTCTAACTCAGAGATATGTCTACCACTAGTACTATTCACTTCGTGTTCAATATGCACCCTCATTACCACTGTGTCACATTCGACTGTCCATATGAAACCATTACCGTCAAGATCATTCTCGATGAGGCCCACAAGGCTCACAAGTGGACTTATGCCCTCGCTGCAGAGCCCGAGGCTCGACGGGAGAACTTCCAGCTTCGTTACATCGCAGAAGAGGTGCGAAAAATTGTCCTTGTCCAGCTCGTAGTAGCTATAGCTGCTTAACGGCGGCGACCTGACAGAAGGAGGCGTTTTCCTTAGCTGGGCTTTCCGATCACGACGCCATCCTGGCGAAGGCCAATGACTGGTACAATAACAAGGGCCACTTTCTAGATTCCTCAACTCGCATAGGACCAGATGACTCTGCCCTTCTAGAGACCGTTGTCCCCACTCCCGACTATACAGTAGTCCGATTGTATGCTATTGTGGCAGCCGGTATGCACACTGGTACTCCTTATAACCCCATATCTCACCCCAGCATTTATCTGTAGATGTAATTCCCGTACTCTCAGATGCTCAGGCCCCACCGCTGCTTGCAAGTGAGTTATCCATTTGTAACGTCGCTGCACACCGTTACTCATATTTACTCTCTTTAGAACGCAGGATATTCATCGAGAAGTCGCAGGCATTGCTAGCCTCCGGCGAAGACATAGAAATGTCCCCGTCCGAGGATGACCCCTCAAAATCCACCCTGGACCACCCTCACTATGACCCCGACTTGGGATCGTGGGCAACGGCCTACGAGCCCGTCTTCGCGCTAGCCACGCTTGCCCTCGAGGGCCGTCTCGCTGTCGAGCCAGACGTGAGGGCCCTCGATGAGAACTTCGAGGTGATAGATGGCAACGCGTTTGACATCCGGATCTGCGTCTACGACCTGCGTCAAGTCTTGAGGGACGTGCAGTACAGCCCAGACAGCAACAACGTTGAGGAGCTGAAGGGCCTGCTTCGGGACCTCTTTGACGACCCAACCCTCCAGGTTAATGTCGAGTTGGCCACCGGGGAGGATGGATATCTGTACGCTGAGCTGGAGATTATCGGAGAATGCGAGACTGCACACGGGCTCCCTGCGCTCTATATCATGGGGAAAGACAAGCTGATACCGAATAGGTGGCAGATGCACATGCATGAACCGGAAGGTTTCATTGCATACAGACGCGCTGTTGTCGGACCCAAAGTAAGTCGGTGCCACCATCCACATCCTCCCACATCTAATATCTGAGTGGCTCCGACAGTACGCGGGTGTCCGCGAGATGACATGCTGTCCCTGCCTCATCATCGAGATGTGCGGCTACAGCGTGCGCGTCCACGCGGCATACTTCAGCGACGACGTCTACTGCACCCAGCTCTGCGACATCCTCCTGCTGCACCCGTCCTGGCCCGACGGCTGGCCCAGCGAATACTCCAACACCTTCCAGCTCCAGGTCGTCCGCAAGACCGCGCAGGAGCTCCGCCGCGCCTACGCCCGAGTGCACACCGGCTCCACCCTCCCCGGCGTCCCACACCTGTTCCCCCAGTTCGAGCGCCTCATCTGCCCCTCCCTCCCGTGTCCGCTCACCCTCGTCGACTGCGTCCCCCCAGTCGACCCGCCCGCGCCCTGGCCCGTCGGCTGGAGCTTACCTCGCGCGCCGCTGCTCTTTACGGGCTTTGTGGGGAGGTACGACGGGAGCCTGGGGCCCGTCCACGTCAAGTTCACCTCGGAGAGGAAGTACGGCGTCGCCGCGCATCTCCTGCTCGCAAAGTACCGCCCGGGCGGCTCCTCGGACTCGGAGGCCCCACAGGCACAGGACTCCTCAGACTCGGACGCAGATGCGGACTGGGACTCGTACTGGCCGCTCGCGCCCGCGTTCCTGCACGGGGAGCTCATCCCAGGGACGCACACCCGGCTGGTGCTCATGGAGACCCTCGCCGGCGCGACGCTCGAGCAGCTCCTCGCCTCCCCAGACCCCGCAGCGGTCTCCGAGGCGGACCTCGCGGACGTCCGCACGGCCGTCGCGGTGCTGCACCGGCACGGCTTCGTGCACGGGGACATCCGCCCGTCGAACGTGCTCGTGCAGCGCCCCGCCCCAGAGTCGGACGGCCCCGCGCGCGCGTTCCTGCTCGACTTCGACTGGGCGGGCAGGGCGGGCGAGGCGCGGTACCCTTGGGCGCTGGACGAGCGCCTCAGTGGCCGGGCCCGGTGCGCGAGCTGCGGGGCGAGCTGATCACGAAGCGGCATGACCGGTTCATGTTGAGGAGGATGTTTGCGTTGGTCCGGGAGAAGCTTAAGGGGGAGGGCGTGTCACGGTCTGGGGACGGCGCTGATGGTGTCGAGAAGCAGACGGGGATCCGAGTCGACGACCACGATGACGACGAGGATGCCGAGGAGGACGAGGACGAGGGGGGCGAAGAGACTACCATGTTATCGAACCCGGAAGACAACCCTGGGGAGGACAAGTCGCCTTGGAGCGCCATCCTCACGCGAGAGAAGGTCGTCGACTTCGGTCGGGCTTGGAAGGCTCGCGGGGGGGTGTACCCAGCGAATATCAACCCGAACATCAGGTGGCCGCGCCCCGCACGGGAGTTGCGGTGCCAGCCCATCACCATGGCTCACGATCGGTTCATGCTCGAGGAGATGCACAGGTTGGTTGCGAGTGCCTGCGAGGAGGCTGATGGTCCCAAGAAGGACGAGCCGAACGCCGACGACGAAGACGAAGGTGAAGACGATCGCGAGGCGATGATGTCGCTGGGGTGACAACAGACTGGATGGCCCAAGAAACAGATGAGAAGTTCCGTAGCGTCACAAGACAGGATCACAACACGTCCTCCGTGGTGTGTTCTCAGCTGCATGTAGTACGTACAATAAACGCGTGACAGAGAGTCCCGAGAAGTTAAGGATCACAAACCATCCAGCTGCAGCGCGCCCCATTCTAATAGCCTGAACCGGCTTTGATGAACAGCTCCCCGTGGGCCTGAAGTGCCGCCTGTCGTAGAAGTTGCAGGGCGAACGGCTGCTTCTCGAGCTTCCGGCAGCCAGTACCTTGACGGTCGCGCGCCGCCGGTCCCGGGGTGTGCAACAACAGCGCGGCTGAGCGTCTTCAACGTCGCGCGGTCGAAGTAGGAGAGGACTCGGTGCACGGCTGTTGGGGTGTTATGTACAGTCGAGGGTTAGATATGCGGGATTGAACTATTCAGTAGAGAGTTAGCCTGTCCGGCCTGGTGTCAGTGACAGTGTCAGTCTGCGCAAGCTCGTGACGACTCGGAGTTTGAAACGCGTGATGTCACGCGTCGAGAAAGCCAGCGCTGCTGCAGACGCTGAGTTTCCTTACACTTGCATCACGATAGATCACGATTTCCAAGGCTGGCCGTCACCCTCACTGACCCGAACGAGCCCGGTGAAGACGACATGCAGGCGCGTTTCTCAGACCCAGGCAGTCTGGCATTCTCGCACATCGAGCGGTACATACAGCACCACGCCCATGCCACGAGGATCCACTCCTCCGAGACTCGCGGGACGCCCCCGATAGACCAGGGTTCGCTCGCTGGCAGGTTAAGTATCCGAGTCGGAGGTGAGGTAATCCAACGCGTCGTAGCCTATTAAGTAGACATAAGAAGCTGACTTTGCGGCTTTCCACCCCTTTGTCATGTAGGTGCATAGTACTGGTTCCGACCCGCCGGGTTCTTACTGCTTGGCTGCAGAACGCCCTAGACGAATTTCGAAACATGCAAAACCCGGGGAAGTTGATGGTACGTAGGGGAAACGCCCAGCATACATCCACCCCGGTCTATGATAGAGGGTGTGCGTGCAGAGTTGTGACAGTGAGTCCACTTCACGGCTTGTCTTGTCGTGCAATGGCTTTCAGAAAGATCCACTGAGCTGTGCATGGAGACTCCCTGCGTATCGGACGACCTATATCCACTACCAGTGGCGTCGGGTCAAGCGCTTTAAAACTTAATGACGACCAGGACTAATCTTCCGTGCGCGCGGAGAGATGTACGAAGGTCCGGCGGCCATGGCATTGGGTGAGAGTCTGGGCTGAAGTTGCGCTTGACAGTATATATACATACATTCGAGTCGCACCAGATGCTTCCCGAACCCCACTTTTCATACAGCTGATTTCCGGGTCACCTAGCCGTTTGACATGTCCCAGCCTGCCGACGTTCAGTCTCCATCGCCATCTGCTGTGTTTGACGCGGACCTCTTCCAAACGAGCGTCCTAGAGGTTCAGCAGGATTTCGCGATCGTCGGCTTGCTTTGCGCCTTGTACGGTATGGAACATATCTCGCGAGCAGACTTGCGTCCGGCTTATCGAACACTTGTGCGGCTATATGCTAGGTGTGCTCACTGTGCTATCGGTGTTGGCAGTTTGGGCTCTTACACGGTGCGTCCCAATTCACAGTATGCATCTTGGACGCGCAACTGATTCGCATGTACAGTCGCAAAGGTTCTGGCCATGGCCGACAACGACAACCCAACTCGATCATCCTCTGTCTCACAATATTTGCTCTCTTTGCCTCCACGACGGCATACATGGTCACCTGCATGCTTTCCTGCCAGTCCATCTTCCTCAAATCCTTCATATCCTCCGGATATGCGCTCTGGTCTAAATCTTCCAACGCCGACGTCACTGCCTTTTCCGACGGTCCCTTGAAGCAGACCCCTGGCAAAGACTACACGATGATACACTCCTGCGCGAGCACCGCCGCTATCACAACCAATGTCCGTCTTCGAGTCCTCGCCATATCTATTCCCTGCTACGACTGCATCTACTAACTTCTCAACCAGATTACGCTCGGCGACGCAATCGTCTGCTGGCGCGCCTCCGTCGTTTGGTTCCAAACCCGCACCGTCCGCGCCACCCTCCTCGCCCTTCTCCTCGCGACGTTTGGTAAGCCCCCCCCTCCCCAGCCCCCCCGTCCACATTCCCGAAGTCCTTCTGAACTGGCATACTACTACTACGTGCTTACTTTCACGTTCCGCATATGCGATGTACTGCACATGCACAGTGCTCGGCGCGACCGACACGGCCTGGGGCTGCCGCGCGCCCTACCGCGTCGCCCCGCTCACCATCTACTCCTTCGTCCCGCTCGGGACCAGCCCTGGGCACGCGGGCCTCCCGCTCGGCATCGCCGCGTGCGCGCTCTCGCTCGCCACGAACCTCCTCGCGACCCTCCTCGTCGCGTACAAGGCCTGGTGCGTCCTGAGTCTCAATCCGGATCGCCGTGTTTGCGTTTGCGTCTGTGTCTATGTTTTACTTCACTGAAGACTTCGGTCGTCGACGTCAACAGGGAGTCGCGGAGAAGGCTGTGGGGGCACTTCGTCGTTGGGGGCACGCGCGCGCAGGTGCAGCAGCTCCTCGCGCTCCTCGTCGAGTCCGGCGCCGTCTACTGCGCGCTCTGGGTCAGTCCAAGTCTGTCTCTCGCTCGTCGCTGGGCTCGCTAACCAGAGAGGGATATGTACGTGCAGGGCGTCGTGGTGGCGTTCCAAGTCGGCGAGCACGGCGTGGGGCACCCGGCGTCCACGCCGGTCACCGATACCACCGACGGCTTCCTGAACGTGTTCAACGTGTTCATGTCCGGGGGCCTCGTCCCGCTCATCGTATGTTGACGTTGTCCTCCAGCACTCTCAGGCTCACCGTGACCCCGCCCCCCATGGCCAGGCTATCTACCCGGCGTTCATCATCGTGCTCGTCGCCCTCAACCGGTCGCCCATCGATCGGGGCTTCTCGCAGCAGAACGCCGACTCGGTGCCGACGCCCCATATCTCTGCCATGGTCGGTATGGCCAGTGTCCATGTCGACGTCCCTAGCGAGAACAGCGCTAGCGCTAGTGATGCGCCGGTCATCGACGGTCGGGACAAGCTTAGACCTAGAGGCATACACAACTCGCAGGATACGAGCGCGAGGACTAGCCTGGAAGATCTAGAGCAGAAAGCGGAGGAGATGGTCTGACGAGAGAAGAATCGCGGTACCGCCAGTGGGACACTGCTCCGCAGGTATGCAGATCTAGAGACAGTTCATCCACGGCATAGTCCTCGCTACAAGAACGAAACCACGATCACAGATATAGCAGTACAATATTAATACATCACGCACACAACGCTAGTCGAGTCTCCACTGTAACACCGATCGCCTGCGCGGGCCACCGTGGCCATTCCCCAGCACCTCACTCCTCACTGCCATCCTCATCCCCATCCTCAGAGAGCGTTGTGCTCCGCGAGGTACTCCTTCGCGTGGGCCTTCGCCTCCTTCGACACGCGCGGGTTGTGCAGCGCGGCCTTGTAGCCCGCGAGCACGCGCGTCTGGTGCTCGTCCTCCGTCATGCCCTCCCCCGGCTCGACCGTGTACCCGTCCGCCTCGAGGATCTCGCGCGCGTGCCGCTTCGCCTCCTCGCTCGTCCGCGGGTCTGCCCACGCCCCAACGTACCAGTCAGCGCCCCCTCTCAACAACGACACAGCATCACATCATCAAACGGGCCATGAGGGAGATGGGAAGTGGGAGATGGGACACGAGAGGGGGGAGAAGAGGGAGGAGAGAGAAGAGGGGGGAGAGATGCGCACTGTGTAGGGTGGCCTTGTACCCGCCGAGCACGCGGTTCGTCTCGTGGCCCTGCGGGTCGAGCTCGCCGGTCGGGTGGTGCGCGCGGCCTGAGCCCGCGCCGCCGGCGGAGGTGTCGAGCTCGCCCATCTGCTCGAGGCGCTCCTGTGCGCTCCTGCGCGCCTCTTCGGAGACGTTGGGGTTGTGGATCGCGGCCTTGAGGCCCGCGGCGACGCGCTTCTCTGCACAGGGGACGGCGTGTCACTGTCAGCCGCCGAGACATCGTGCAAGGGAGGGAAGGGATGGGGGGATGGGCGATGGGGGGATGAGGGGATGGGGGCTTACCATCGTGTTGTGCAGCCATGGCTCTCGATAGATGCAAGTGGCGGGAGAGAGATCGGGAAGAGAGTCGGGTGGGTCGTGGTAGGAACATGTACGGGCAGGGCGAAAGAGGAGACGGTATATATCCTTTGGGTATGGAAGGAATGACGTCAAGTGTGTAGCAGGACCGGGGCCCCACGGCGACTCGGGCAAACGAATGTTCAGAAAAGGTCTCGAGGCCGGAAGGGATCTAGGACATGCGGGCTAGGGGGAGTAGCGTTCCGGAAGACGCGCTCCACAGTCGAGTCCACGCTGACGTCGGTGAATCGTTCTAGCCCCTCTTGATTGTGTTAGTTGGAGTCGCATAACGGCAGGGGATACAGCTGCAGGAAAGGAAAAGACAAGATAACAATGGCTTTCACTCTGAAAGCATCGCCGTATTGAGAGACTGGAATGAGACGTACGCGGGCGGAGATGACGTACCGGCCAGGCGGAGATGTTCGCGTCACTCCGAGCCGTCCGTCCCATCGAGACCTTTGACTGCATCTTCGAGCTTCTGGCGCATCTGGTCCACCCTGGATCCCTCCCGCTCTACGGCGTCGGAATGGAGAAGCTTGAGCGCGGCGCGAGCTTCCTGGGAAAACTGGATGGAGCGTTGGACGCTGTCCTCGACGGCTGTCACGTCTTTATCCTTATCGGGGCTTGTTTTATCGGGGTTTTGAGGCGGTTGTTGGGGAGGTGCGGCGGGGAGGAGAGAGGCGAAGTCGAGATCGGAGGCACGGAGGAGAGCGAGGTCATGGAGCGTCGAGCTGAGCGGGAGAGGGTGCGTGGCTGCAGCGACAGGTTTGGCGGGATTCGACATGGCTACTTTGGGAAGAAAGACTCGGAGATAGACAGAGGCCTGTGAAAGCCTGGTGAAAACTAGTTGGGGTTGAAATGGAGGAGGAACTAGTCAAAGGCAAGGATAATGCTGGCAGTGGTTGGGTGGGAGGAGAAGAGGCGCTTGCCAAGATTGGCCTCGAACGGTGCCTGCCGCGAACATACTACTCTGCTACTACTACTCACCGTCCTTCCCTCATCTCCAGCATTCTCAACCGGCTCAGCAGATGAAAAACATCATGTTCAATGAAACATTCGTCATCCACAAACGATAGGGACCACCGCCTCCCGTGCAGTCTCGACATCCCGAGTAGACGACATCCCGGGCTCGCCTGAACGTTAACTTGGAATCTCCTGAGGCTGCTACAGCATCTCGCTCAGCCCCGAACCGGAGACGCAAAGGTCAGTCAGCCCATGATATGTGCGTGTGTCAGCCTGGCATTTGTCTGGAATATGGCATTGCGCTCTCCGATCGGCATTCTTGAGATAACGCCAGGCTCTCAGCGTACACGTACTACGTGGCCACGGCAAGCAATCTGGTCCTAAGCGAGAATCAACAAGAAGGTGCAACCAACTTTTCCGCACCTGATCCTGAAACTCTCGGTCTCGGAGAGCACTCGAGCATCCTTCGAAGCTACCAAAGCTCTTCACGGTGTACGGGCCCGCGGGTATATAAGCAAGAGCATCTGCGCTCTCCTCTTCCAAGTTCCAACCAGCATTCGTCTCTTCTGCCCTCCCAACCAGTACATACCACCAATAACTAACATGTCGCAGCCCTTCCAGTGGCTCATCCAGGCCTTCCCCCCAAGCCCCAAATGGTCCCCCGACGACATGCCCGACCTCTCGGGCAAGGTCGTCCTCGTCACGGGCGGCAACTCCGGCATCGGCTTCGAGATGATCAAGTCCCTCCTCCGCAAAAACGCCAAGGTCTACCTCGCCGCGCGCTCCGAGCAGAAGGGCGCGGCCGCCATCCGCGCCCTCGAGCAAGAGTCGGGGGGCAAGACGGCCGAGTTCCTGCAGCTCGACCTGAGCGACCTCGCGGCCGTCCGGGCATCTGCGCAAGAATTTGCGAAGTACGTGTGTTCGTGTTGAAGATAAGTTGTTGCGGTTGCGCTGACGAGTCCCGTTACGACTTACGTTCGCAGGCGGGAGTCGCACCTGGACATCCTCTTCCTCAACGCGGGGGTGATGTTCCCGCCCCCCGAGCAGCTCACCGCGCAGAAGTACGACGCGACGGTCGGCGTGAACGTCGTCGGCCACCACCTCTTCCTCCGCCTCCTCTACCCGCTCCTCCTCTCGCGGCCGTCCAGCGGCACCTCCCCGGGCCCGGCACGCATCGTCTGGGTCTCGTCCTGCGCGAACTACCTCGTCCCCGGCTGCCTCGACTTCGCCACCTTCACCCGCACCCGCACGTCCGGCGCACACGAGAAACTTAAGGTGGACGTGGATTTGTTCGGCATGTACTGCCAGAGCAAGCTCGCGCAGATCCAGGCGTCCGCGCTCGTCGCGCGGCGCGCGGGCGAGGCGGGCGAGGACGTCGTGAGCATCGCGGTCGACCCGGGCCACATCCGGAGCGACATCTTCCGCGGCACGACGTCGTTCTTCTTCAAGCTCTGGGTGCGTCCCGCGCGGTTCGAGAGCGCAGACAGGGAGGCTCACGTGGTCGAAAACTAAACTACAGGACATGCTCATTGCGTACCCCGTGTCGTACGGCGCGCTGACGCCGCTCTACGCGGCGACGTCGACGGAGGCGCTCGCGTACAACGGCAAGGTGCGCCGCGAGCACTCTTATTTATTCGAGTCGTTCGTTCGTGTGCTCACCGGTGTTCTGTCCTGCACAGTACCTTCGCGCATGGGCGCGTCCGGGGCAGCCGCATCCCGCCTCGTACGACCGCGAGCAGCAAGAACAGCTGTGGAGTTGGCTGGAGGAGCAGGTGAAGGACTACATATAGCGGGGTTGGTTTCGTTGGATTCATTGGCAGGATCTCGCTTCAGGATTTGTTTTGACGCTTTTCGAAATCGGTGGGGCGTGTAGCACTGGCGTGCACGCCCCTACTCTGTCCTGCTAAGACTCGGCTGGATCGACGCAGCGGCAGCTCCTCATACCACTTTGATTATGTAGGTGTGCGTGTGAGGCGAACAACGCGCATACAGCCAGGCCAGTCACCGTATGACAGTGCAAGTGTGGTTAATGGTTGATGCATAGGGGGGGCGAACATCTAGCCGCGTGCGAAGAACCTGCGGGGAGAGACATTATCGCTCGTGTCGGCAAAGGGACCGCGGTCCTCAGGCAAAAGTATCCCCCGACATTTCTGAACACGCCATTTCCATCCCTTACTTTCTGAAGGGCGTTCTAAAATGGATGGATTCAAGACTAGCTCAGGCTGAGAACTTGGGAGTGATAAGGCCAGATCACAAGCTAGCAATAAGCAAGAGACTGGGAGGGCTAAAGACCAACTCGAAGCTGGGGAGCTACCCCAGCTACTGAGGGGTTTATATATTCTCTGAAGGCCTGCGCACGGACCAGCCGCACGGACCAGGCTTCAGGGCAGGTCATACGCGACGTTACAGGTTGTGCTACGGTAAGATGCGCGCTAGTCCGTAAAAGTCGTAACATTACCCCCCTCTTTAGCTTCATGTCCCCAGGAAGCCATGTAAGTAATATCTAGTCGTTACTACTTTACAGAAAGTAATTAGTCGTAAGCAAAGCATCGTATATAATCTTGTTGTGTGTCGTTACTGCTCGGATTTCGTCTTTTCCAGTCCTTGTATCTACGAGTCCAGAAGTCATAACAGTCCGTGTCATACGTGATTATTTGTCCGTATTTGTTCGTAGCTGAGAGTAGGAAACGAGTGTGTATTCGCGGTGCAAACTTGTTAGCTGCATAGAATGCAACGATAAGCTTCTTGGCGTCGTCCGTTCGAAGTTCGTCTGTATCCGACGGTACCCATTCGCGGTCAGCTCGAGTGAGTCCACACCATTGGACAAGGTAATGAACTTTCCGAGATCGACCTGATCCTTCTACAATCTTGGAATCTAAGATCGCTTCAACCTCTCGTTCGGGTTCCTAGGAGAGTAGGTACTTCTCGACTGGTCTTCCCTTGATTTGGGAATTCGGGATCGTGTGCGGGGGTTAAGAGTACTTCGTTGAATACAGGATAACGTAACTTCCACTTGGGTGGGAGCTTCAGGCGATAAGCGCTAGCACCGATCTTTTCTTCAACTCGGAATGGCCCGTAGCGCTTGTCCTCGAGTTTCTTGTTTGGACGGTCGGTAGGGAAGTTCTGTGCATCTATGTACACATAATCGCCTGTCTTGTACTCTCGTGCCGGTCGACGGTGTTTATCGTAGTGCCGTTTCATTGCTTCTCGTGCTATCTCCAGTGCTTGCGCTGCCTGTTTCCCGATGCGCTGCATTCGCTCGGCAAACTGCTTAGTGGATTCGTTGATACCATCTTTCAAGGTCTCGACTCGGTGTTGGGTTCGTGACCGTGAGTCATGAAGAAGGGAGACATTCCCGTGGACGCATGCACGCGACATCGGTAAGCGAACTCTGCCAGCGGTAGCCATTCGACCCAGTCATCCTGCTTATGGTTGATGAAGATCCGTAGATAGGTCTGGATCTCTTGATTCATGCGCTCGGTCTGGCCGTCGGTCTGGGGATGGTAGGCTGTACTGGGGTTGCCTTCAATTCCCATTTGACGATAGACTTCCTTAGTGAAGGAAGACACGAGGGTAGGACCTCGGTCTGACCATATGCGCTTAGGCAGGCTATGGGGTACAACTACGTGTTTGATGAAGAGTCTTGCTTGTCCTTCCGAGTCTAACGTCTTCGAACAGGGAATGGCGATGTAATCCTTTGACTTCATGTCAACAAAGACCAAGATGGCGTCATGTCCGTTGCATTCGGGTAGTCCGGTCATGTAGTCTATGGTAACAAATTGCCAATTCTGATCGGGAATAGGATTGGGATTGAGTGGTGCGGCACGTGGTTGACGATCGATTTTGACACGCTGGCACGTGATGCATCCAGTGACGTATTTGATGACGTCTTTGCGAATGGTCGGCCACCAATAAGATCTCATGATTAGATCTTGTGTCTTGGCTGCGCCCGGATGTCCAGCTGCAATTGAGTCGTGATGCGATGCGATAACACGTCCGCGAAGTTCCGGATGATTTGGAATGACCATCTTCCCTCTCCTGTAGATTAAGCCGTCCTCGGCTAATTCCCAATCATTGTCCTTTCCTAATTTCTCAACGACAGAACGGTCATAAAGTTTAACGTGTTTCAAACACATGTCCTTTAGATTGTCTGCTCCGTCTACCGTATGAGAGGCCGCCTATCCCCTGTGTGCCTTGAGCAGTGTGACGTCTTCAACCACAGGACCGGTCTCGTGATCTACGCGTCTAGACAGAGCGTCTACTTTTGCCCCATGTTGCGACCTGGTTTATGATGTAACTTGAAATGGTAGTTCGAGAGAAGTGTTGACCAACGCGCTTGCCGAGCATTTAGCCGTTGTGGTTTTCGGAAATATTCGAGATTTTTGTGATCATTATGAATCTCGAATTCACGAGCATTCTGGAGGAAGTGACGCCACTCCTGTAATGCTGTGATAACCGATAGCATCTCTCGATCCCAGATCTCGTAACCTTTTTGTGCGGGGGATAAGGAGTGTGATAGGAAGGCAATGGGTTTCCATAGTCCGTTTTGACACTGCGAGAGCTCAGCTCCAATCGCGAAGTTCGAGGCATCACATTCGACTTTGAAGGGATCCGTGTCATTGGGTATGGCTAACACGGGGGCAGATGTGATTGTGTGCTTGATTCCTTCGAAAGCGAGTTGATGCTCGGAAGTCCATGTCCATTCGCTAAGACCCGTGAGGCGGTTCAACGGCCCGGCAATCTTCGAGAAGTCCTTGATAAACCGTCTATAGAAGTTTGCAAATCCGAGGAAACTCTGTACGTCACGCTTGCACGTGGGAATTGGCCAATCAGTGACGCCTTTGATCTTGCCCGGATCCATACGGATTTTTCCGGGGGAGATGATATGACCTAAGGTACTCGGTTTCCTAGAGTTTCGAACTCGCACTTCTGGGGTTTACACGTAAGGTGGTTGTCTCGGAGGATCTGTAGAACTTGTCGAACTATGCGTCTATGCTCATCTAGATCGGAGGTGCAGATAATGATATCGTCCAAGTACACGATGGCTTTTCCACGGAGAATTAGATCTTGGAAGACCGAATTCATCATTGTCTGGAAAGTCGCTGGGGAATTCGTTAAGCCAAAGAACATGACGAGGGGTTCGTACAAGCCGCGATTCGTGATAAACGCTGCTTTTTCCTCATCGCCTTCGACTATTCGAATGTTGTTGTATCCCCAACGTATGTCAAGTTTCGTGTAGTACTGGGCTCCTTTCAGCCGATCTAAGATTTCCTGCATTAAAGGAAGCGGGTAGACGTTTTTCCTAGTCATGGTGTTTAGCTGACGATAGTCCTGGACAGGACGCAGCTTCCCATCTTTTTTCTTGACAAAGAAGAACGGGGCACCCCACGGAGATTTCGACTGTCGAATTCGACCCGTGGATAGGTTTTCCTCTAGAAATGCATCTAACGCTTGCTGTTCGTCTCGGGTCATTAGGGTATAGTTTGCCGCAATATGGCTTGGCATCTTCAGTCAATTCAATCGCATGATCGTAAGGCCGTCGTTCAGGAAGAGTGGAGAACGTCGCTTCGTCAAAGATGTCACGGAAATCTCGATACTGTTCAGGAACCATCTCTTCGAACGTTTGTTCTTTCTTAGCCTTATTTTGTTCGATCGCGATCTCCATTGCTACCGATGTTTTTGCACATATGTGGACTGATCGGGCCTCTAGCCACGATCGGATATTAAGGGCGAAAATTCGTTCACCAGCGCTGACGATGTGATGGCAGGTGCTCGGGCATCGGTTGAACTCGATGGTCTTGTTCTTCCAATGTATCGACGGATTGTGGTGCTCGATCCAGTCGTGCCCGAGATAGATATCCATTTTGCCGAGATCGGTGACCAAGAGCGGGATGTTCTCTGCATGATCTCCGATCTGTAGTTGTACATCAACGTAATGCGTGATTTTGCCACCCGTGTTGGGAGATCCATCGGCGTTAAACACGTCAATCGGATGAGGGAATGGTTTAGGTGACAGGCCTGCACGCTGAACGAAGTTTCTATTGATACACGAACCGGTGCAACCGGTATCGCAGAGGGCTTTAGTGTCGTAAACCTGAAGGGTTTCCAGGTTTTTGATCATAACCGGTATGTCCAGTTGCTTACTGCCTGTACCTCGTGTGACTTTGAAGTACGTTGGGCCGTAGGACATTACCCGGATGGCGTTACTGATTTTGGGTTTGGTTTCCGGCACACTAGGAGTTTTTTTCAATTTTTTGTTATTTTTTGACGAGAAATTAAGCACGGGTTCTAACCCGCCACGCTGATCGTTGCCTGTATGTTGGCCCCGACGATCAGACGTCTCGTTGTTTTTAATAGATACAGTGGGTGACTGGGTAGGGTGAGGAGTAGTGGTGATGTCCGGTGAATAAGTAGGCATAGGTATAGTACAACCTGGTACGGGTACATCCGAATCCAAAACAGAAAACCGATTCACAAAACTATTGTACAGTGATGGTCGCCTCGTGTGTGTGCTCACGTGGGACCGTAGGGAAAATGCTGCTCGTAGTCATCCATCTGGTCTCGTATCTCATCATAGCTGTCTACATATCCTTCTGTCGGGTGCTCCATTGGTGGCCCTGGCTCTTCACAGTAGCTTGGGATCTCCATCCCGGTAGTCTGCGCAAGGAAGTCCTCAGGATCTTCCTGATGGAAGCGTCTGATTTCTTCAAGGAACTCCTCGCGGCTGTCACGTTCTTCCCACCGGCGCTTTTGGAGGGCTGCCGCGCCGGTGCGATTGGGGATGTGCCACATGTCCCCACACGTGCCTTTCTCGGTCTTCTTTGCACCACACTTTCGGCATGGTCGAGCGTTGAGTCGATCGATGTCA